>RJWJ010012167.1:0-42592 GCA_004363605.1 Indri indri
TAAATGCATAAATGACCCTGTGGTCACTCACATTCAACATCCAGTGTGAGCCCCATCCTGAGAGAGGAGAGGGAAGCATAAGCACTTTGGTTGGGGTTTCGCATCAAAGATTAGAAGCCCAGTGTTCATCAGTATGTTTCAATATTCCATTATAATTTTTCTGATGGTTTTTTGCCTCTCATGAAAGAAGGTACCCAAGGCCACATACTAAGCTATGCTTGGGGCTACACGCCACATTGCCAGGAGCAGTAGGAAGCATTTAGCTTTTGAAGGACTCCAGTCTGAACAGCTCTGCAAGGCCCCCTTGAAACAACAAAGGCTGACTTTGAAACATTAGTCCCTCGGTTCTTCTTGGCTTTACAAATGAAACCTATTTTGCAAAATGGGTCTGCACAATGAGTTTCAGAATCAAAACTACCTTGTCAATATTTGAGAAACTTTTCAACAGTACTGTGTTGCTAGTCCCTTTTGAAACTACCAAAAAAGTATATTCCTTAATTTTCCCTGTCAGAGAAAATGTTCATGAAAAACTAAATTTCCATATACTGTATCTGGGACCTAAGACAGATGGCCAAACAAAATTAAGTCACTCTTTCCCTTCCCAACTGAGTTAGGGCTCTAAATGTGACCAGGTGTTATCAGATAGGACAAGGAGGAAAAAAAAAAAAAAAGGTCGTATCTTTGCTTCTGATTTGTGGGATGATGAAAAGCATCCTCTTTTTCTTCCTCAGCAGTGGACTCTTTCAACTCCCAATTTTATTTTCATGAGAGGCACAAGGGAGATCAGACAACCCAACTGCAAAAAAAAAAAAAAAAAAAATAGTTCACTCCAGCTTTCGTTCTGAGAACGGTCAGATCAAAAGAATTTTTCTGAAGGCAAAGCAGGTGGGTTTTTTCCCCTTTATACTGACAAGTGAAACAAACATGTACTTTGTACTTTCGTTGAACACGGAACAAGTCAGTGGACAGCACCGAGCTTCCCCGTGCTGAGTCAATACTCGTACCTGCAAAGGACTCCAGTCCTGCAAAGGAAACAGGTGTCTGGACCCAGCGACTTAAGACCAGGGCAGAGGGAACAGGATCTCAACAGCAGCGTTTCAAACAACTTGTGCAGAACAACGTGCAAGCGAGAGAGAGATGTAACGCAATGTTCAGACATATTTAACCTTAGACACGCATCTCCACACACCCAGACACGCACCCACACCCTCACGCTCACGCCTGCGTAACCACAGACACATCAACCCTCTTCCTCTCAGAAACCAGCTCTTTGGAAACATTGAGAGCTACCATTTTTACTCAAGTTCGGCACATGCATAAATTGGACCATAACATAAAAGTGGTAGTGGTGAGTTCCCAGGAGAGGTTAAAAAATAAATGTATAAATAAACCGCAGGGTGATGAAAAGCAGTAAAGCACATTTTATACCAAATATCATCTGAAGAGAATTACCTCCTGGCAAGAATAAAGAGACAATCGGTTACAAACATGTGACAAGCCTAAGTACTCTCGTTTGTTCTCTCTAACCCCTCTTTTTCTCACTGCAAAATGTCCTCAACATCTTCTCCTTTTTATCCCAGTCCATCTCAGAATCTTCTTAAAAACTGTGCCTTGTTTAGAGAACGTGCCTTCTCATCCAAACAGCCTTTGCCACCACCTCTTGAAATCCCACCGTTCCTACAAAGTGCCCCCTTTATTTGGAAGAAAGGTGGTGATTATTTCCCAAACTCCTACCCGCGTAAGCACATAATCACCCAGACAGGGCTCCAGTCCCTGCCACACTCCTGATTTTCAATGTCAATACTCGAGATGCTTTCCACTGTTTATAATGCTCCCTGCGGGCACAGGCTCGTTAAACATTTATCTTCACCAGTATTGAAAGGCTCGAATTTCATATCTTAGGAGAACAGATATTCTCTGACTGATAATCCAGAACTCCCCTATAGCCCTTTCACCTGCAAGTGTTAAGAATAATTTTATCATCTCTTCTTCCAGCTCCCCAAAGAATCCTCTAATACTGACAAACAGATCTGCTTGTCATTTGTGGCAGCTCCAGCTAATTGTTTTCTAAAAGTCATGCTCCTCTTTCCATGGTATAGAATGACTGGCTGTTCCCAGCCCCTTGCATTTTGGTTAGGGAGCTGGGGAGGGCAATGAGCTCTCACTAGTGCAATGTGAGCAGAAAGGATGTGTCTCATTTTGGGGCCAGAGTAGCTGAACAGGTGTGGCTTCCCCACCTTCTCTGTCTCCTTCCACCCCAGCTGGATGTTGGTACCTAAAAGAAGATGGCGGAACCTCCACCAGCCTAAGTCACTCGTCCACCGCCAACCAGAACAACCTTGAACTGAACCGGCGAGCAAGAAACACACTTCTACTGTGTTTCCCTCATTACACATTTTGGGTCTATCTGCTACAGCTGTTAGGCTATTCTAACTAAGCCACCTTCTCCTACTTACTCATTGCTACTTTCCACATCTCTTGAGGCCATCTCAATAGCTCTATATTTCTTAGATCATTCTGTGTCCTCCTTGTCCTTCAAATCTCTGATCAAATCCACCCCTCTAAGAAAAATTTCCACTCAAAACCATCCTCTCAACACTTCCAGATTGTTTATATTACATTAGCTTGCATTTGGTTACATCACTCAATCTGTACATCAACAAATATTTATTCAGAACTCTTACATCAGATGCAAAGTTATTTCACCAACCTGATGATATGATATTGGAGGAGAGAGGTTTTTGCAGTTTGCTTCCCTTCCTGCATGGTACACCAGTAGGCACCAGAGTTTATGTGAAATGGCCAGTGGGGTTTAATGAGCTTGTCTACAAGACTGTCCTCAGCACCACACAGGTAGGGGACATCCTCCATGGAGAAGTTATCCTCCTAAAAATAGGGATGTTGCCTGCCGTGGGTGAAAAGGGCATGGGTTTGCAGTCCAGGGGACATGGGTTCAAATCCCATCCACTAGTTGGGGTTACATAAGGTTTTTACAAGGTCCTTAAATTTTCTAAGCTCCCATTTCCTCATCTGTAAACAGGCTAACAGTGGTGCTTGTGGGATTTCTGTCCATCAGTTGACGAAGAGATGTGAGGAAACCCCTTTTACCTTTAAGACACCAGAATATAACATTGAAAGGAGCGTGAGCTCAGAAAGTCATTTTGCAAAGAAAGAAGGGCTTTCCATCTCCTCCAAATGCAGTTCCCTAATGCTTTATTTCCTCTCCAAAATTCATTTCTTCAGAGGATATGAAGGACAGCCACGTGACTTTCCACTAATGGTTATCAAATAATGTGCTAGTGAAAGGAAAGTAAGTGCTGAGGCCACCACCCTGGGCCAGTTTTCCAGATCTCACTAGCCCTAAAGCTGAAAAAGACAGACCATAGTAACAGTAACATTTATTGGTGTCTTAGTACATTACGCTTTGATCATAACCCACTAGAGGAAGTATTATTCTCTCCTCTGGTCATACATGCAGATCCTCAGAGAAGTTTATTATCTTATTCAAAATCACACAGCACATGCACACATGGTGTACCTAGACTCTGAAGCCAGTCTGTGTGATACCACACGGTATGATCTTAACTACCACCCCAGTGCGTATTAACATACCCGGGCCTTTCCAGAGAAAGACTAACACATATAGCATCTCCGAATTTTTGCACTAGGCACTTGATCCTGTAATTTCCCCCAAAATTCATCTAGATATTGTCCGATTTAAGTCATGAGGGGGAGGGCAAAAGATTGTCTATAAATCTCTATTTCAGTAGAGTGAAACTCAGTACATTTTCTTTCATTTATTCTCACTAGAATTTCGGTATGAGCCATTGTGAAAAACACCTCCACCCTGTCCTCAGCAATGATGAACTACTACCATCAAGCACCATGGGGGATGAGAAGAGGTGCTACATCCACTTTCACTAAATGTCGTTCACAAAAAAGAATATCAAATTCTACCTATCAGTTTCTCTCTTTCTTTTCTAACTAAAGACTTAAAAGCCAAATAAAATAGTAACTGGGAGCTTAAAAAACATGTAAAATACCATATAATCAAGATTGCTTAAATGTATAAAACTGTCAAGCAGATTATCCTTTATGCAATTCAAATGAGCCTTTGGGAGACAGAATTAACTGAGGGCAAACAAGAGCTTAACTTTAAAAGACAAAGAGTTGGCTTATATCAAGTTGACACTTCCAGATAAGATACTGCATTATACCAGGTTATACTTGCAGTAATAATTTTTGATTGGCATATCATTTGCCACTAACTACTGCTTGGCTTCCACTGAGCACACGAAACATACTATAAACTGTTATGAAAGATGTCTTTGTATTGTTCAATATTTACAGGGTGCGTTATTTTATAAATGCTCCAGTTGGCAGAAGTTTAAAAAAAAAAAAGCATTAAAACATTTCAGATCAAAATGATCCCCTTTGCCTTACAAAAGAAGTACTTTCTAAAGACAGGTGACGATTCTGTTCAGAAATTTTCACACCAAGGCTAAGTAAATGAGCAGCGGTAAAAACAGAATTGCTTTGTTCAGCTGCACAAACAGATTTCTACATCGCCTCTATTTGCGTATTCCTGAATATCCTCTTTCAGATCCCACTTTTATGGGAAGCAAAATCAATTTTCTTTTGGACAAAAAAGTGAGATCTGGTCTAATGATTTTAATCTTTTAAATAAACATGAACTGAACTTGGAGCACAAGCTTTTCCCTTAAGAAAAGATCTTTGTTGCTCAGAAAGATCTCTTTCAACCTATGAACAGTTAATGCCAGTGACAGTCTAACCTGAAAAAAAAATTGGAAAATATGTATTTATACCAACGTTCGTTTAAAAGAAGTAGCAAATGTTTTTTTTAGAAACACACACACACACACACACACACACACACACACACACACAAACCCTGCAATCAAATTATCTTGCCCCAAATGCAGACCGATGTTAAGTTTGATTTTTGAAGTAAATTAGGTCCCCAATTCAATTTTAAACAAATAGAAAATGAGAAACAGAGAACTATAACATAAAACTTTTATTGCTACTTTGCTAAAAAAGCACACTCATGTTTATGAAATACAGTCTCCCTTAGCCTCAAAAGGGGAATTATTCCAAAAATCGGCAATACTTCAGGATCTTCACGAACACCAGCCCAGGGTAGCCTTTCCAGGCCTGCTTCAGCCCTGCTAATAGTTATTGTTTGTACAACTGTAACTAAGTACATTACCAACCAGTTGTTCAATCTATATAAATTTAAGAAACACACATTGCCAAGGAGTGACTCATATATCAGTCTATTATATGCTACAGGGCTGACTGTATTAAACAAATCATTCTGCCTACAGCTGAAGAATAGGAGCTATATACAGAGCAGAGGTTATTGTCTAATTTAAATCTTGGCTTGCTTCCCAGTGCTGTACAAGATTCCAATTTGTGGAAATGTTGCTCTTTGCTACTGCCAGAAAGGCTGCAGAAAATGGTATTGGGAGCCTTCCAGAAATATGTCTGCAAAATGCCAATCAACAAGTCACTAAAGATTAACAGTATGACTGTACCAAATTAATTTAAATTATAGAAACATATGGCTAGGATGTTTGCTTTGCACTTAAGACAACACCTACCTCACGAAGAACTAAGGTTTGTTCCACAGGATAAAATAATATCCCAACGTTCAGATTACTGCAAAATGTGAACAGCAACTAATAAATCGGGAACTACATGTCCTTGCAGAGCCAATCTTTTCGAATGTTTAGGGTCTTATCTTTAATATATTCAAAACATATGGGAGAGTATTTTTTTATAACAAGGTATTTTTCTCCCACAAAGATATAAAGAAAAAATCAACATTATTCAGCAACTGAAAACAATTTGCTCTGTAATGTGAAGAAAAGTCTAGCTTTACGGAGATTTGCCATAGAACCCAGAGCATGATGCGATCTATCACACATCATTCTCCATTCTAAAATATGATATTGGGCTAAGAATTTAATATACGGCCAAGAAAAGTTCACCAATTATATGACCAAATCATGAAAATCAAAAGACAACACGATTTATACCCCGCCAGCTGCTCTCGATATATATTATATTCACGCTGCCTCCCCATTATTTTCACGAGAATCTTTAATATATACAATCATGCCATCGACCAAACGGGGGGGCAAAAAAATCAATGGCACTTCAGGCTGTAGTTATACATTAGTGTACGCTGTATTTCAACTGAATAGGAAGGGAACTGTTTTATGTTTCTCTCCACCGCTTTTCTATTATTGCCTAGCTAATGGAAATACATCAAACAAATGTTCTACAAGAGCAATAAATATTAAAGTTGACCTATCCATCTGGGAGAAATGAGAACAATACTGTTCACTTTTAGCCCAAATATGACACTGATAAATGAAGCGATGAGATTCCATCACACTTCCAACAACCTGGGCTGGGAGCCCCCGCGTGATCCCGGTACCAGCAATTTTCTTCATTCATCTTCATTAGGCAGTCACTTGACCTGCCTCCCAACATCCCTGTCAAATCAGAACCTAGGTGGGGGGCGGGGAGGGGGGGGGTTGTACTTTCTAACAACCTAAATGTGCTCTTCATGTTTGAAAAAAAAAAAAAAAAACAGCCAGAAGAAGGCCTCGATGAGCATGAAAGGGGGTGCAGAAAAGTCCTCCGGAAACAAAGAGACATCCGCCGTTACTTAGGATGAAAAGGGAAACCACAGGACAAACTGGTCCACGCAGCATCCTGCTCGCCGGAGCATCGCCACGGTGGCGGGGAAGGCCTCCGAGTGCGGGAACATGCACCCCCTGAACCATCCGAAGACAATTACGTATTCAAATGAAGGATGTACACAGGGCCTTATCACAGATGTAGAAATGCCTTCCATTTCCTCCCTCAATCACGGCTTCAAGTGAGCCGGAACAAGGAAGGAGGACGTTCTTACCCTCACACAATGGGCGAGTTTCATCACATTAGCAGTTTTACATTACAGTCCTATTATTTCCTATTTCAACGGCATAATAAGAGAGGTGCTGATTTGATTATTCCGTAATAGTGAAAATGAATACCGATGCAATATAAAATTGCTATTATAACACGAAGCTACTAATATGATTCACAAGACCCCCTGGAAATTAGGTTTTATAACTATGATCACGGGGGAAAAATAAGAAAGCTGGTAAGCAACAGAAGGGAATTAGGTGCTCCACGCCAGAGCCGCAGCGGTGCGGACAGCTGCTCAAAGGAAGCCAGGCGGCATTTCCTTCGCAACGACGTGCAAAACCCAGTCCTTGCAAATTACGTGAGATGTGTTCCTTTTGTTTTTCTTCATAGCAAGTGTTCCAGATACTCATAATGTTAACTGAAGCCGTGTTCAAGTACAGTATTAATGCAAGGTTTTCTGATTTAAAAAAAAAAAGCAACATAAATGAGATGATGCTGGGGAAAGTATGAAGCAGCTATCAATTCTAGAATCAGATTTTTAGAACCAGACTGATTCTCTAAAAATCCACAAAAAAACAAAATGATAAGTAAAACTGACTGAGAATTTTGGTCAAAGGATCTCTTTATCCCTGTCCCTCACCCCAAATAACAAGGATGCTAAAGCTCGCCGTGATTATTTCTAAACCAATCTTCTCCTTAGTGGTCTGGAAGGATCTAAGACCCACCTTGATAGAATAGTGCACCCGGGGATTCCACGGTTCTACCAAGCTGGAAACACATCCTCCCTATGGCTTCAAATACATACCTGCCTGGACAGGTAGAGGGTGGGAAGAGAAGCTGCTGAACAACTCTCCTGCCACCCTCGATACAAGGAAAGGATGCAAGGCCCTTTTCAAAAGCTCTAAGTCAGTTCTCCAGCAGGTTCTGAAAGTGTACGATCTGAGATAAGCACAAAACCATGGCCAGCATCAATCTTTGGCCTGCACACAAGAGCCATTGGCTGCAAAGTGACAACTATGAATTTCCGCTTCTGACCCAATGTGACCAGGGATCCATTTATGTTGGCCAGAAGTTTTTCATCTCTGCAGAGACAAGGCGTTCTAGTACTGGAAATGGGAATGCTTGTCGTCGTTTTCTTCTCAAATAAAAGAGATGATGCTGTATTTAAGAGATTTTAAAAACTTACTAATGTTTATAGTCAGCCAAGGAAGTCACATCACATCGAATTTTACCCCACATCTGCACGTTGTGTTTAAACATTTCAGTTACTGGATGAGGCAGCAACCAGGACTCAAACAAAAACCAAGAAATACATAAATAAAACAGGTACCTCCCAATACACATCATCTCCTCAGCACCAGCCTTAACTCCTTGCATAGACTTTTTTTTTTTTTTTTTGAAACAGACTCTCACTCTGTCGCCCAGGCTAGAGTGCTGTGGCCTCAGCCTAGCTCAAACTCGTGGGCTCAAGCGATCCTCCTCCCTCAGCCTCCCCAGCAGCTGGGATTACAGGCACACACCACCACACCTGGCTAATTTTTCCTACTTTTAGTAGAGACGGGGTCTCGCTCTTGCTCAGTCTAGTCTCGAACTCCTGAGCTCAAGTGATCCTCCTCCCTTGTCCTCCCAGAGTGTTAGAATTACAGGCATGAACCATCACGCCCGGCCCCTCCTTGCATAGACTTGTAATCAACAAACACTTTGCAAATTGAAGAGTATAGGTATCACGCCATCAGCATTCAATCCTATGGACTAATAATATCCGATGGCGATGTTTCACAGAGATTTCTGGAGAACATTAAAATGCTGCCACGTTTCTCAAGCTGGTACCACCGGAGTACCTCCAGCAGTTGTGAAGGTGGAAATCCATAATCCTACTAGGTATCAAGGGCTGATCTCCAAAACCCTCCCACTACTGTCACTGCATTTTATTTTCTCATTTCACTTTTAGAATAATGTATATGCCATTATATCTTAATAACGACAGTTAGTATTTATTGAGCACCTTCTGTATGCTGGGCAGTATGCTGATCCTTCCCCATCAGTCATCTTGTTCATCCTTCGCAACCTCATGAGGGAGACACTATCATATTTCATAAAATCTAAGACACAATTGATTGTAAGACACAATCCAACTACAGACATGCTAAAATGTGAAAAAATGTGTGCCTCAGTCAATAAAATATGCTATTATTACCATCCCCATCTACAGCTAAGGAAGCAAAGCTCCAGAGGTTAAACCACTTAACCTCTTGTCCACAGTCAGGAACAGGGAACTCTGAACTCAAATTAAGAACCGTTTGATTCTGAAATCTTAAATTCTAAATAAGTAGCCTCCAATTATTTTTCATTACACACCTCTACTAAAGATGTTCATATAAATAATAATAAACAAACACTTGTATATCATTTATCATGTCCCAGGCACAGTTCAAAGCATTTTCCATATGTTAATTCATTAATTCCTCACAACCACCTATGAATCAGATGTAATCACTATACCTATTCTACAGAGTAACAAACTGAAGACCTTGGCCAAGGCCGCATGGTGATGCAGACAAGTGCACCCGGAGGTCTGCACTGTAACCAGCAGTCCCCAACCTTTTTGGCACCAGGGACGGGTTTCATAGAAGACAATTTTTCCATCGCGGTAAGGGGTGGGGGAGGCGGAGCTAAGGCGCTGATGCAAGCAATGGGGAACAGCTGTAAATACAGAGGAAGCTTCATTCACTCGCCCACCACTCACCTCCTGCTGTGTGGCCCTGGGTTCCTAAGTTTCATGGAAGACAATTTTTCCACCAATGGGGTGGGGACGGGGGTACACGGCGGAGCTCGGCAGCCCAGTCCCTAACAGGACACGGACAGACAGCGGTCCGCAGCCCGGTGGTTGGGGACCACAGCTGTAAGCCAATGTGTCTCTGAAAATATGGGCATCCACCTCCAACACAGGCAGGTTTATTTATTTATAAACTATATACACAATTATCGCCATCCTGATATATTATGCATATTTCAAAACATACCAAAAATTATAATAAAAAAGATGATAGAAAACAGAGAATTACTAATATTTTCTTCTCCAACCCTAGTTAATGCTCACTCTCTTGAGTTATGTGGACTATATTGCCCCAAGCCGCTAATTTAAACACATCCCTTTTAACAACCTTCCCTGTCTAGAATGATCTATAAGAGACAACTATGCCAACAACCAAGGTTCCTTCTGCCTTCCTTCCTGGAGTAGAAAATATGGACTCTTTTTACCACCTTGCAATCGCCTGAGGGAAGCAAGCAACAGAAAAGGGAAGGAAGGAACCAGTTTCCTCTAATTTAAATACCCACCAAATAAAACCTGATCCATGTCAACAACAAAGAAAGTGGCCACATTTTCCCAGGTAGCTGAGCAATACATAGCTTTCTGACATAACTGCAACTCCATTTTTTTTCCCCTAAAAATTCTTCTGAGCCTACAATAAGACAAACAATTAAGCATTTCCTGAATACCTACTATTTGTCAGGCTGTGTGAAGCACCAGGAAGACAAAAACATTCAGGAACAAGATTTCAAAGCAGAAAAATCTAACATGGATGGGAAAAGCCCTGCTCTTCCATACTGCAAGTTTAGCTTCCATTTCTAAGATGTCTACTTTTATGTGTTAGCCAGAAAACCAGTTTCCAGCAAGACGGGCAACCAGAAGTATTATGCAGGTCAAACCTACAAGAATGGGTCTTCCAAAAAAAGAAAAAAGAAGGAAATAATTTTTAGTCAAAATGTAAAAGTCTATTCTCAACAAAAAGCACAGATGGAGAAAGTATTTCAATAACAAATAAGGAAAATGACCATTGATCCACGTTGCCATGTTTAATAAAAAGCAGTTATGGTTTTTAAGAAAATCTTTAGTATTGAAGTTCAACCAAATAAATTACCTTGTCATCAAAATGAACAATTCCAGAAAGTTCTCCCAAATATGACATTTGGGAGAGTTCTCCCAAATACGACAAAACTAAGAGAAGAGGAAGTATTTTTTCAATATTACAATTTTTTTTTCTGAGAGACCAACCTTAGCATTCCATGATAACCTGAATAGGAATGAACCTTGGTAACTCAGTTTCTAGAAATTTTAAAACACTGTCAAATAATACATTGTTTCTTATATTGAGTATAATGCTGGTTTATTGGTATAATCCTAATCCTAATCCTAACAATAACAATTGGTATTACTTTAAATGAGGGGGCAGAAAACTTTTTCTTAAAAGACTAGATAGTAAATATTTTAGGCTCAAGAGGCCATAGTTGTCTCTGTGGCAACTACTTAACTCTACCTGACACAGCATGAAAGCCACAAAGAAGACAGACAATGCATAAACAAATGAGTATGACTGTGTTCTGATAAAACTTTATTTGCAAAAACAGGCAACCATAATTTGCTGACCCTTGGTTTAAATTATTATTTGTATCTATTTTTTTTTTATAGATGATGCTCCTTAGGGTCTTTCCACCATAAAAATTATGTTGTTCATTAAAGAATTTGGAAAGTATTAAAATGAAGAATGAAGAAAGAGCCTTGGGCAATGAAGTCAGACAAGACCTGGTTCCAGGACAGCTGTGTGACTCTGGGCAAGTGACCTACCATCTCTTGGTGTCAGTTTCCTCTCTTGTAAAATCAAATGATGACAGTCCAGACCTCATAGGGTCACTCAACGTGAGGACCAGACAAGTAAATATGCATGCAGCACTTAGCACGGTTATGAATAACCCTACACCCCCACATCAAAAAGATTGCTATCGACTTTCTTCTAGCTTATCGTCAATGATATTATAAGAAACACCCAGCACAACGCCAGCATAAATAGGTACTCACATTGAGCAAATGAAAGAATGAAAGGAGAGAGGGAGATGGCAAAATTTTACCTTAGTTTCCAAATTAAAGTACAACCTGAATCTTCTAATGTTTTACAAAAGAGAAAGGCAACGGGAAGTAACAGTTAATATTTAAACTGTATCGAGAGGTTTTCTAAAGAAAATTCTATACAATTTGTTTTTCTCCAACTCCCAAAAAATAAGAAACAACATTTTTTTAAAAAGAGCTGTTATTTTAAAACATTTGAACCAAAGGACAATGTTTATGGTAACAATACGCACATTGTAAATTCACCAGTTTCAATACTCTAAAACAATACTCCAAGAACAAATGTGTTATATAATTTATTTTTTTGCTCTGTTCCAATATGATGTGCAGTCACATAATTTAAGCAAGTACGTCATGTCAGACAATTTAAATAAATACATTAAATAAATACATCACTCCAAAGTCTGCTTTATTGTTGTTTTTAAAATGAAATAGTCATATTCTGGAATTCGTTCTCCAACAGAATCATCACTTTCATATTCACTACAGCATGAGATGAGATATTTAATAAATAATAGGTCATGATAATCCAGGGATTAAGCGGTTTCTTTTAGCGAAATTGAACATGAGGGCAGCATATGCCAACCGTTCCTGGTTGTGCAACAATTCTTGTTGGTGCGAAAGGATGAAACAAGCCTGGTACATTCCCTTAAGAAGCTCACGCTCTAAAATGAAGAGCAATGAGAAACGTCTGTCTGCACGCAAGGCCACACGGATACACATTCCTTAGAGAGCGCAGTCATGTCTACGCTCTCTCCTGCTCACGTGACAACATTTCAAAGCAGAGATGAGATTTAAAGAATGGAAGAAATGTGGCTTGTTTCACCGGTGGGGTAAAGGAGGTTCCTAGAGACCTGTGGGATGGACAAGGAAAGGAACAGTGACAGACAGAAAAGCAAGGCAAGGGCCTCGGTCTAGGGGAGTGGAGAGAGGAGATGGAAGAAGTCCCATGGACTCCAGTCCCTGGAGATGTATCTGAAGAAGCAGCTCTTTCAAAGAAGCAGGATGGGAAGACCAGTGAAGGAGACAACTGCGTAGGCATGAACAGGCCTGGCTCGGACACCCCAGACCTTCCTATTTCACTACTCTCTTGTTAGTCAATGATGCAGTTAAGAACCAAAGCAATCGAATCGAATCACTGAGTGATTAATGTGTGCCACCAATAGTTCTGATTTTATTAACCTCTCATTCCAATAAAAATAAGCATCTGGTTAATCCATTTCTGCAGAGGGATTACTTGTTTGCTTGTTTCTTTAGCTATAATAAACTCTAAATGCCAGTCTCCGAACTAAGCATTAAACAAATTGATTGACAATTTGGAAGCATAGGAATAATTACAGATTATGCTAGACAATAGAACTAGATTGGGTTTTCACGAAGCTGATGACTGGATTTGCCATAGAAATCACTAACTGCTTTGGCTTCCGGAGAATGGCCTCATGGATACACCCCAAGTTCCAGATACTACGGAACAGTCAAAACCACATTCAACTAGCTAATCAGTTTATATCACAGTAAGAATTAAGAATCTCTAGGAAAGTCCCGATTTTCATCTAAACCTATATGAAAACTTAATGATGAATTTTATTCACTGAGCCCTGAATTGACACTCCTGGTCACAATTACAATCACTATAGGAGAAGACGCTCCGTGTCAAACTCCAAGCTATTTTAGACAGATCCGAGAGTTTGGGGAGCAGTGCAAGTGAAACTGTTCACACACTAAAAACAATGCACAAAGAACCTCTTGGTTTCTTTCAAGTTTCACTAGGCTAATGCCTGAAACAAAGCAAAATGCTCACGCTCCCTTACACGCATGTCCCAGGGTCTGACAAAAGGCAGATAAAAAGGAACATGTTCCCCCAACTGGTGGAAGCAAGTCCAAGGTGAAGAACGAGGACAGAACAAGACGGTAAACAGTCTCTCACCGATGAGAAGTCAAAGCACACAGACAACCAACACCTTCATCTCAACCCAGCCCACCCAGTAATGGATCAGACTGGAATGGGGACAGATTGGGGACGTTAGGAAGTGACTGGTGTGCACGGCGCGAGGGCCTTGTGGAGTCCTGGTCCTTCTTTTCACAAAGGGGAGTTTCTGGGAGTGATACAGCCGCAGAGCCGTGGAAGCCAGCCTCCTGCCGTAAGCTGTTCATCACCACAAGCATTTTCTGGTCAGGTTCCCAAAGTAACCAGCACTGTTTAGAGGATGCAGGCAAGACGCGGGTAAGAGGACTGTTACGCTGGGTGGGTGGCAGGGGATGGGGAATGACTGGGGAGGCCTCCAACAATAAGATATCACCTATAATTACTTTAAAGATGAAAACAAGCGATTAAATCACATATTAACATTCTCCTCCTTAGAACTCTGACTCTCCTTAGAATGTCCTTCTAAATCCACTTCATCTAAGAAGCGCTAGCATTTATAATGTAGTATTGTTTGTGTCAAATTCTCAAAAGAGGTTATCATGGAGGCTAATGGATTTAAGTAAGCTGGAAACCCTGATTAGTCACCCACAGAGATCTGAATTCTGCTCAAACAGTACAAAGCCGCCAACAAAGCGGTCATCGGCTCTCGAAGGGATGAGACCCAGAGAGTTCACATCTAATGTTAAAATGGGTGGCACTTCTCTTTTCCAGCTGGGGCACACGGGCACCTAGGATATATATTGGAAAAGTTGCTTGAGTCACAAAATGAATTTGATCCTTTTCCAGATTATCGATTTATTCACAGAATGGGGGGAAGAAAGGGTGCCACCATTCCTGTATCACGGCAAACAAGGAAATTCTATGTAAAAGAAGTCATCAAAATCTTCACATTAAAAAATAAAACTAGAAGCTTTAAAGAATTGCTGCCAGCTAAGTGACTTCAAAAAGTATGAGTTTTCTGCCTTTTTTGTCATCCAGGGTGCTTCTGTGATGAAGTTTAGAAAGGCAACCCTTAAAAGAGTCACTTAAGTCTCTGTTTCAACATATACGCTCAATTGCTTGCCCATAGTTTAGTAAGTAAAATAAGCCACAAATAAGCAATATTACTTCCAAAAACTTTTTTGAAGGAAAATGATACAAACTCAATTATTTGCATATTAATGGAGCAAAGGAATAGCATGAATAATCCAAGATACCAGGTAGTCCAGAAGTCATACACTGAGAAATGAAATACACTAGATAATTTTTATAGTGCATCTATAATCTTAATTACATTTTACTAGGGCATTTCTCGGTTACGTTATTGTAAAGTAAATAATAGCTTCAAATCATGGTAGACAGCAGAAGAAGTCCCAGAAAGAAACGAAGGTGACTCAGATGGCTGCGCTGCATCACAATAAAGCTGTGACATTTGCATAACTATGACAATATTATGAATGAGCTTGAGGCTTGTTACTGAGCATGTTTAATATTTGATCGAAAATATTGAGCACTTTTGACTCAACACTATACACAAAGAAATATGCCACCATAGCAAGACTCCCGTAAGTTTCCATTATATAAGAAAATGTTCCCTTTGATTTCATTAGAAAGTTAATTAATCATCCAAATATCTAGAGACACTGTTACGGAGGTTGATATGGAGGAAATGTATAACATAGATGTATTCTGGGTGGGGAGTGTAATTAGTACAACCACCAAGGAAAACAACATTATGTAGTCAAGCATATACCCGAAAACCCGTGAGGTTCCACTTCTAAGTAAAAACATGAGACTCTTGCACTTGTAGCAGAGTACACACACAAGCATGTTTGCGGGAATACTGTTCATAATAGCAACATGTTGGTAACAAATGGAATATCCAGAAGTAGTATATTCATGCCATGGAATACCATATAGCAGTGAAAACACAGATATGCATCAACTTAGACAAATATTACAAAAATAATATTAAAGGGGAAAAAAACCAAGTCAGAAGAGAATATGTACAAAATAATTCTACTTACAAAGAGATCAGAAATATGTAAAACTAAATAATATATTGTTGAAGGATAAACACATTTATACATACAAAATAATTCAGAGATATAAAATGCAATAAAAACAACCCAAGTGCCCATCAATACACGAGTGGATTAATAAAATGTGGTATACGTATACCATGGAGTACTATTCAGCTTTAAGAAACAATGGTGATATAGCACCTCTTGTATTCTCCTGGAAAGAGCTGGAACACATTCTACTAAGTGAAGTATCCCAAGAATGGAAAAACAAGCACCACATGTACTCACCATCAAATTGGTATTAACTGATCAACACTTGAGTGCACATATAAGAATAACATTTATTGGATGTCGAGCGGGGGGGGAGGGGGAGGAGGGGACGGGTATACACATGCACAAAGAGTGCAATATGCACCCTCTGGGGGATGGACACGCTTGAAGCTCAGACTTAGCGGGGAAAGGGGGTAAGGGCAACATATGTAACCTAAACATCTGTACCCCCATAATATGCTGAAATAAAAAAAAAAAAAAAAGAGTGCACAAGCCCAAATCCCTAGTATACGGACAATCAAAAGATGATAGTTTTTTATAAAGTATTTCAAAAAGGAATGTTAGATTATTTCCAGAAATCCTGATTATGTTCCTTCAACCCAGCATAATAAAGTTCAGGAAGGTTCTACTTTTTGTATCTTTCTTCTCAGCTACAAATACGAATAAACACTTCTTTAGAATTATCTCTATGTAACTACAGTGGAAGCTAATGTTGCAAGTAAAGCTATTTATATAGCTTCATCACTGGTTTGAATGCTTATCATTGCGGCTTCATTACAAAGAACATCTAAAAGATTTTTTTTCCAAGCTAAAAAAACCAGTACTATAATAAGGTATCTTACATTTGTGGATAAAAATACTCCTTTTAGAGAACATAATATAATTAGTTTCTATTCCAAGTCTGTCAGTGTGCACTGTTAACCTCTGACAACTATACACGAACCTTTTAATTAGCGTGTTATCTTTGGTGCAATTAATAACTTGTACTTCACGTTATAGGCAAATTAAAGTTTCCCCACTAAAACCAAATTCTTCAGTGTAGTTCTAAAAGTATGTTGCCATTTAAGTGAAATTTTAACATTCAGACCTCTTGCTCCCAAAACACATTAAGTGACTTTTTTACAAAGCTAGACAGCTTTTCACTATCAACGTTCTTTCAAATATTTTACCTAAGACAGAGAATCTCATATTAAATTCAATTTCACACTTGCCAATCACACACACCCACTCACGATTCCTCCAGATGATGCCATGTGGCCTAACATGTCTATGTGTGCATGTACGTGTGCACACATAAACACACATAATGTTTAAATACATACAAACACATTAATAGCTAGGTATTGGTTAAAAAACAGATTTTCAGCATACCAACTTATTATACATTAAACATAATGACTGATATTAGCCATTCTACTAATGTAATTGACCTTTAGATTTGAATTATCAAGTCCAAAGTCTAAGATCCATAGCAGCGGCTCTCAAGTTAGTACAATAATGTATAATGATGAGTCACAGTATTTGGGAGATGATTCTAAAAGGGTTTCCAGTCCTACCCTCCCAGAAACCAGCTATTTGCTGCTGCTCATGATAAGAAAGGAATTTCTAAGTCTAAGATCAGCTATATCCCTCCAGTTCCTGGAATCCTGCCCCCTCCCCTTGTACCTCAAAAAATATGTGTTGCATTTCCAAGGGAAAGAACAAAGATATAAGCCTTGGTTAAATGAAAAAAAAAAAAAATTGATGCCACTTACAAGATAAAAGGCAAGGTGTTTCATTTGTTTTTCCCTTTTCTCTTATGGCAAGCATGGGTAATCTCAAAATATTCGTGGCAATATAGTGATCATAATAAAGTGATGGATGAGACACGAAGATTAAAGAAGAGAAAGGAATAAAAGTAATACTTAGGATCAGGGCCTTAAAAATCTACAGTAGGTATGTTGAGCAGAAATATATATTAAAAATTTATATCAGAACAAAATAAAAACGGATTTTAGTAGTGCTAGATTTAAATTGGAAATGGCTATTTGAACTGATGACCTTAAAAAAATTTTTTGCTTTTTCTGGCTCTCTCCTTAAAATGGTCTAATTGGGGAGTCATTTCTTCCTTCCAGAAACATTTGAATGCAACAGCTTGATAGGACTCCTAGCACCTACAATTTAGACCCTAGTCCAATTCTCCATTGAAAGGAATCAGAGCTCCTTGGAGAACTGCTGAGCCCACGTGTTGAGACGTGAGAAAATCAAGATCCACCAGAACTTCTTGTGTTGCTTCTCAGAAAACAAAAGTGCTTTCAGGAATTCCTGGGGCTAATGCTGAGAGGACCAAGGAGGAAGTTTAATAGGACTCCCACAGGTTATACTGTGACCATCTGAGCACCAACATGAGAATACAAATGACAATTAATTAGAACAAGTGAATGCTATAAAAGCTGTGAGTCCAGGATACTAAAATAGAAATAGTAAACCATATTTTTAATAAAAAAGCATTTTTAACACAAAAGAAGAGTGAGTGTGTAAGAAGGTATTCTAAAATCCTTTGTAATAGGTGGTGAAAGATTCACAGATCTGCGTATTCTGTTTCCCCGATTAAGGATGTGCTTCTTAATGAAGTACAGATCTGCATTTTTCCTTATGTGTGTTTGCAGGAAAGAATGAATATGGAGAACTGTCACCCAAATGGTTAGAATTTCAAAAAATACATAAAACAAAGCAATATAGCTAATGCCTAACTGGATAAATCCAGGACTCCTGAGAGAGGCAGCAGAACACAGTGAAGAAGAGAACTTGCAATGAGATATTCCATGTTCAAGTACCACGTTCCCTAGTCCCAATTTTAAACATGATAATGCCTGTCATGCTCATCTCCCAGGGTCAATGTGAGGAACAGTCCCTGTGGTTTGTATCTGTTTGACTATTTACAGATTCATCTTTAAGATGGTTTGCCTGTGAAAAGAGGAAGATACTTTTATTATCATGTCCCAGAAGTCAGGACACAGTCTGGAAAAGACACATAAATATTGGCTTGTATTGATTTTGTTCCAGCTGAATCAAAGAAGTAAAAATTTGCCCCAGAATTAGTTGCCAAAGTGCCAGGAGCTTTCTAAGGGAAGAAGCTAATGGATTGAGTGTTCAACCCACTCAAAATGGTCCCAAACTGCAAATGCTCTATCACCCAGAACTTTACTCCAGATATATTCCAACCAACGTAAGTAAGCCTCTGTTTTCTATTTACCAAGAGCACAGTTACTGTTCGATACATCCATGCATGCAACAAATGCCATATTTCTTATCCCGTGTCAGGCACATTCTAAGAACTTAAAATGCAGACAGCAACGAGAGGCCAACGCCCACGCCCTGATGAGTGGGGAGAGACAAAGGTAGGTGGCAGTCAACCAGAACTTTAGATGAAGGAAATAAATTAAGATTATGGGACTTAAAATGACTTGGTGGGTAGGAAACTTTGGAAAACATGGAAGACTTCTCAGAGGAGGTGACATTTGTGCTGAGATATAAATGCTAAGGAGCTGGCCTTACGAAGAGGTGGGAAACCATTCTTCGCAGAAGAAAGAACAAGTGGAAAAGTCCTGAGTTAGCAACGTATCTCACATAAGAAGAAGAAGAAAGAAGAAAGAAAAGAGGAAGAAAGAAGAAAGACGAAAAAAGCAGCAAGCTAAAATGGCTTAAGCAAACTGAACTCCAGGTAAGTGTTAAGATGTGAGCTTAGAAAGGAAAGAACGAGCTAGAGAGTATGGTGTGAGCAAGGTAAGCAACAAGAACAAATAACACCATTCTTCGCATCCAAAAGTTGATCAAATTTCTTTTTTCCACTGCCAAGATACACGCAAGTACATAACATCGGACTGTGTACCACAGCAGTGGAACACA
The DNA here is from genome assembly GCA_004363605.1 of Indri indri. Taxonomy (NCBI): domain Eukaryota; kingdom Metazoa; phylum Chordata; class Mammalia; order Primates; family Indriidae; genus Indri; species Indri indri. The sequence continues at coordinate 19,721 of RJWJ010012167.1, forward strand.
AGGAGAGAATGGCTACAATGCAAACAAACAGCAACCGATCCTTTTGGGGACTTAAGAAAAAAGAGGTTGAGGCACCAACACACAAAGTTGAATAAATCACAGCCTTACTCAAAGAACAAGATTAAGGACATAAGCTGTAGAAAGGGACCTGGTTCTTCATTGTCACTCACGCCCTCTCAGAGCCACCACCATCAGTGGCACCATCTTCCAAAAAACGAGGTAACCTCTGCGCTCTAGAAACATTCTGGGTTGTGATAACTGGACAAGCATGGTATATTCATCATAAAAATGATAACCATTTCCTCTTTGCATATTCAATGTACAGAAATCCCTAGGAGTAGGCCCCTGCTTCCCAAATATTCGTGCAACTAGACTTGTCGAAGGCCTAAATCAGAATTATGGAAACCTAGATGAGCTGAAAATTGCAAATACACAGAAACCTGAAGCCTCTCATAGTTAAAATGGCATAACATAGGCAAAGTTCCTCACAGAGTACCTACAAGTACCTTTCCAAAATAAAAGTGCCAAGATTTTTCTATGTTGCTTCTATTTGAGTTCTAAAGTCAAAACACTGAGTAAAATAAAGGCAGAGTGACTTAGAATTCTAAAGGCCAATCTAAAATTGAAAAATCTAAAATGTAGAACCTTTAAAATAAGGGGACGTTCACTACTTAACTTACTCGGTTCATTGAAAATACTTAATAATTGTGAAAATTCTTAGAGTTGTAGACTTATGATTTGTGTACTTTGTATGTGCCATCCTTCAGGAAGAAGTGTAAATAACAATAATGAGAGGCCTATTTTAAACCATTCGCATACATTTCTCAACAGTAATCAAATGATCAAGCTGTTTGGAGTATATTGAAAGTATGTGTCTCTATTTCCCAAAAATTTTGGCCTGGAAAAGTTAAACCTAAACTATAAATATATGCACAGAAAAAAATTATTCTATTCTAAGTTTTGTTCATTAAGAATCATTTACCATTGCAAAAAAAGGAGGGCAGGGAATTTACATATATTTTTCTAGATGCTTTACATACATTAAACCTTACAATGGACTTGAGGCAGGTATTACTATCTCCTTATCTGAGGAAATCATGGTTCAAAGATATTAAATATTAATAATGTAAACAAAGGCACAAAGCTAATAAATGGCAATTGTGGAGCAAACCTAGGGTTATTAGGCTCCAAATTCACATTTTTCCACTATAAGCGGACTGCCTCCCAAATATACAAATTTAACAAATTCCAAATTATTGGGGCCTAAACATATACCTTTTTAATTAAATACTGCACTTCCTCCCGTGTGTTTTGGAGATCATTTCAACCATGGCTCAGGAGCCAATGCTTACAATTTATCTCCACATGCTCATTTTGAGCAAGATCCCAACTGGTACTTGACCACTCAACTATTTATACGGTTCTCCATTCATCATTGAAGAAACCATTTAAGAAATGGGGAAAATAAGTCCTGTTTTCTCAATATGGCTGTAAAAGCTGAGATAAGAACAGTTCTAGCAAGTTCAATAGAGCCAGAAATAGACAGAAGGCTCGTGAAGACTGTGGGAGGATTAGTATACTGCAAGAAGACCAGTGGGTCGAGAATCTAAGAAGAAGGATTTATATGGGAGACAGGAATTACCCTGAAGGAAGAGCCGAGCTCCGGAAGAAGAAAAAGAGCAAACAACAGCTAACCACAGAAGGACCCAGGAGAATACAAGTTCCATGAAAGCAGAGCTCCAGGCTGTCTTGTTTTGTCACATTACTCATCTGATACTCAATAGGTCATTTTTGAATGAATAAATGAAGTAAATAAATAACTTAAAAGCATAGCTATTAATGTGTAAAAAAAAAAAAAAAAAATTAAGTGGGTAGAGGCCCGCCTGTGCCCTTGTCCTTGGTCCTGAATAATCAGGTTTGGCCAGATATGACAGTTTCCCAACCTTGGTTCATGGTATCCAAATTCTAGTTTTTCTTTGTTTGAATCTTCCATCTTTAGGAAATAAAAAAGTCTGATTTTTTTTTTCTAGCTGCAGAACAAATCATTCCATGTCTTACGTCCCAAGCTTACATAGCTGATTGCATGTACTTTCAACCATTCTATCATGCTCGAGACTTAGAAATATTTTTCGTACCCTCTTGGGGAAGTTGGGCGTTTTCTGTTTCTCATCCACCCTGATGTTATACTTTAGTTTAAAAATAACAGTCATTATCACTCAATTATTCAGTGATCAAGTGTAACACCAGGTGCAAACAAAAGTTCTGACAACACTAGAACATGCCCTTGTTACTGCAAACGATTTAAGAGCTTTGCATTTATGAAGCTAGTGAACATGTTACTCTCTAAATTTGAAGCAGGTAAAACAGAAAAACAGCATAAGCTGATTTTTTTTTACTTTTGTTTTCTTGGCTTCTTTTTTCTTTTTAAAGATACTGATAGCAAAATATATTAGCTTTCTATTTTCTCCACTGTTTGCATTGGCATTAATCAATATCCAAAATGTTTATAAAATATCATTTTAATTGTTTTCATAATCAATCTTCTGAACCAAAAACTCTAAAATACAAACAGCACAATCATTTTGGGTTTTTCTCTTTTTTTCCCCACTTGAAGTTTGTGTGTGTGTGTGTGTGTGTGTGTGTGTGTGTGTGTGTGAATCTGTAATACATGCACCTACATGTGCAGGTACATAAATCAAATACACACACACATATGCTTGTTATTTAAAAAAAAAAGAACCCTCAAAGAATTAGTCATATATTTCAGAAATGAAAGGGCATTTGAGTTCATCTGGGTCCAAAGTCTTGGTATTACAGATGATCTGAAATGTAAAATAACTTTCAAATTTCACCCAGATACCCAACACGGTAATGGACCCAATACCTAAGAAAATCAGCCAAAGATTAACCTTAAGACATTTAGATTTTAAAACCACCTCCTTTAAAAATTTTTATCAACTTTAAAAGTTCAGAAACGAGGTCTATATTGCCCTGTATATCTAACTAGCACTACGGAAGACAAATGACAATGTTTTCCTAAAATACAAATATAAATGAAAACTTTTAATTGCAAGAGAAAGAGAACTGGATTTATCACTTATATGCATTTAGAAAAATCTGTCTCATTCATCAGCAATAATGAAGGAGAAAAGCTGGAAATAGAGCCAAGTACAGTTACTTTCTAAGACAATAGAAAGTAGTCTAAGTAGTCTCTGTCTACTTTCATGTAGACAGAGAGCGGGTCAATGGTTAGGAGTCAGGGCTTAACTGCAGAGCGGAACAAGGAAACTGGGTGTGGGATGGAAACGTTCCATGTTTATCATGTGGTCGTTGTTCACAATTGCACATATTTCTCAAAACTTAACAAATTGCACACTTAAAATTGGCAAATTTTATTGTATATAAATTATCTCTGCATGTCTGACACACCCCCAAAAAATAAAAATCTGATGTACCATGACACCTAAGAATAATTCCTACAGAGTACCTACTAGAACACCGTGAATAACCAACTATTAACGATGACCCAACAAAATACTACAAAGTCTGCATAAACAGTGATTCTGCTATAAAACTACACACGCACATTATGTCAGGGAATAGCGAGGACACAAACAAGGTTCGATACCATAACACAGAGAGAAAAACAGATTTCCCACCCCCTGCTGTAACTCTCCACTTACCAATGCTCGATCTAATTTAGGGTAGAATTGGGGGAATTTCTGCAAGTATCTTAACTCACTTCCTCTACATACCACCACTCAAAGATTCCCTTGGTTCCCAGACCCTTCGGCCTGGTCTCACCTGACATTCATATGATTTGGACCAGGAAAGAAAGGTGGCCGGCCTCCACCTGAGCCTCTGCCTCTGTACTAGAAAGGACCAGGCAGAGAAAGAGAATCAGATCCTGAAAGGAGGAGAATGTATTGACAAGCCAGGATGGTTTCTTGGGGCAAAATAGTGTTCTCTTGTCACGGTGACAGCTCTCTTCTCCTGGGTGGTACGCTGGCCCACCCCCAAGGGTGTCTATACATAGGAGAATAGAAAAGCACTAATAATGATGAGTGTAACATAATTAAATAACTTATGATGGACAAACTATTAAAGCAACGAGAGCTCTGAAAGAACAGACAGACCACATGCACCTTACCTACAAGTTTAGTATTAAAAATGCTAACTGTCCTTTGCAGGGCTTTCCCAAGAACACTAAATTGAGAATATTTGGTGTGATCAAATACACCCAAGACCACTCTGAAAGTATGCAGGAAAACACTAAATTGAGAACAAAACAAGAGAGATGTAAAGGTCATTGGAAATCAAAAAGGGGGAAGCGGAGGGGAGGGGTGACAACCTACCTACCAGGTACAGTGAACACTATTCGGGTGATGGCCACACTAAAAGCCCTGACTTAAGCATTATAAAAGCTGCCCATGCAACAAAAACATCTGAACCCCCTTAATATTTTGAAATTTAAAGAAGGTTAAAAAAAAGAGAACAAAATAGTATTTTAGAATATTAACTAGTTTAAGAGTGTCAAAAATATTTCAACTTAGTCCATCTGTGATCCCTCTCCCAAACCCCCAACCAAAAGAGACAGGGATTTCTGCTTCAAAAAAAATGATTTTTTGCAAACAGGATAATACATGTGCTTTCAATTTTACTTAATAAAAAGTAGGGCAAAGTAAAAAACAGGTGCCTCTACAGATGGAGTATACTAAATACACATAACACTTCTGATAATGTTGAACCACCCCCCTTTTTGGAATTTAAAACATCCCTAAAAACCTGCACTTTCCAATATTGCTAAATATTTAGAGTCTCAAAGGATGAGATTCATTCTTTTGCACAGTAACACATCTTCAAATAATATTTCAGGCTAGTTTTGAAGAACTGCAATTGATATCTTTTCCATATATACTTAACCTCCTACAGATTTATTTGATTCTCAATAATTACTATTCTCTGGTAAAAGGCATATGTTATTACAGTACACTGCGCTCCCACAAGCTGTCCATTCAGTGTATTTTAATAAATCTCTGCCAGAGCTGTATAAATTTGATCCTGTTTAAATTTAATAAGGATCAGAATATATCAAAGCACAAATACCCACGGGAGAAATAGATATTTTGCATAGTTATTGAATGGCCTATTCAGGGATACAATATGTAAGACCCAGACCATCAACCTTGAATTAAAAAGAGAGATTAATGTGTTCAAAGCCAGCTACTTGTTAAATAACATATGAAATTAGTATTTAATAAAACATCTCTATATTGCTGCTAATGGTATCAGTCCTAATACAGCTTTAATATCAATATTCTCATACAGAATTCTAATATTTACAAGAATTGTCAGCAACATATTTCTCAAATATCTACATTACTTTGATGAAAATGCAATACTATATGGAACATATGAAGAGTGTCTCATAGCAATTTGGAACTTAGGGCTTAATGTTCATTTGAATAATATAAATAAAAAGAGCAACTACTTTGCTTGATATAGATTACTAGCACGATGATCAATGAACTAACTGCTTTCCCAAACATTCTGTTCCCTAGCAGGATATGTTTTTTATTTGAATCATATTTCAGAGTTTGTTAATATTCTGTGGCTGGGCAAATCATTTCCATTTTTTTCTATCAAAATTTATACTTGAGTGTAAACACAAAGGACAGTGACTAATGAGCTTGGATTTAGATGCTGGAAGAAGGCACAGAGGGCAAAAGGTCAGGTATCAGGAAATCCTTCTTCATAGTGGGGATGACTTATGGGACAACTATTGCCAAGAAGATCAAAGAGAAACAGTATCACTTACGGCATGTAAAACCAACCTTTTCTAGCACTAAATGCCCGAGACAGATGGATGGGCTAACCTGTCTTCCACTATCTACAAATATTTTGGAGGCCACAAATTGTTTAAAGCCCAGGAAACCTACATTAGCTCATGTATGTTAAATTCAAATCTACACCTTATTATTCCCAGTCACTTTCATCTTATTTAAACTAGAAATGTGAGGGCTAGTTCATTCATCAAACTGATAAAATACACTATCGGTTAGCCTACCAAGATCCATTAGCCAACCTTACCAGAAGATTAGGTCTTACTTTCAGATAGGTGGTTATCCGGTAATGGAGGCTCTCACCAAGGTGCCTGGCTCCCTCAGCTAGGTTGGTCCTAATCACCCTTCGCTACAACTTCTATGAGCATCCGACTCTTCTCTGCTCCTTCCGTCTCTCCTGTCCCTCTGCTGGATGGGGTTGGGTTAAAGAAGTGACTCGTAGCTGCCCAAAAGAAGGGGCATGATGATAGGGCAATCAGCGACATTTGTCATACTGAGAAGAGAGGCTTAAAAACCAGACGTCACATCCTCCAAGAAAGAAGGAGTTGAACGACCTACAGATACAATGCCCCACTGGTCAAAGAAAACTGGAATTTAGATGCAGACACTGCATGTCAGATGTGCCCAATTCTATGAAGTATCGGTATATATTAATAAAATCAAATCATAAAAAGCAGATCCATTAGAGTAATTAGCACATTTAAAAATTCCTGAAATAGTATCCCTAGGTATCTTTAAAATCAAGCTCTTGGTTGAAACATCTTCAGTTTTCCAATAAAATAGTGTAATTCTTCTGAGAAACTTTTACATTAAAAGGCTAGGCTTGGCAGCAGGACCAGAACCTTATTTTACACAAAATACAAGTTACCAAGTGCAGATGCTACCACTGCCAGCTGTTTACAGCAAGCAAAAGCTGAGGAACCCTACTAGACGTTATGTTTGTCCTGCGCATGTTAATAAACTCACCTCAAATTACAGCTCTTCCTCCCAAATCAGAGTCTGCCAAATTTCAGTTATTTGTATACCACCTTCATGTATTTTGTCATTTGAAATAGGTCCACACTCTTCCTTGTCCAAAATTTTGGGGCCAGATGTGTTTTACAGTTGAGAGTTTTTAAGACTTAGAAAAGTAATATGGTACATATTCCATTACTGCATAATAAATACCTCCAGTGGTCTGAGGCAGCACCCCATAATCAACCGTACGGACATTTTTGCAGCAAAATATCTCAATATTCACACAAAGGAAGATAAACACAGAAAACAAACAGTCTTGCATGAGTTCAAGTCAGGTTTTGCCATAAATGTGTTGCCATAAACTTTTCCTAAATTTGTTTTCCAAAGCATTTTGCATTTTGGAATTACGGATAAGGTACAGTATTGTAAACCTTTATGTAGATTTAACTCACGCATCTGCCTTTAAAAATGTGCCTTTTTATAAACAAAAGGAAACTTTATGCCATAAGTGAAAAACCAGTATTCCTAACCATAAATAGCACATAACCACCAAAAGAAATACAATAAATGCAAAATAATCTATTTAATTCTTGCAAACTAATAGCTACAGAAGGGTTTGTAACTGAGTCCTGCATGTTCTCTTACCCCTTCTTTCTCTCTTCCTGTCATTTCTCTCAACCTCTCTGCTAAAAAGAGAGATTAGCAAGTATTAATATTAGGTGTTAAAAGACATATTTGCACCAAACTGAGATTTTTCTCCCTAACTTAATAAGAGAAACTGAAAGAAAAATGGAATGGAAATGCTGTCATATTCAATAATGGCTTAAAAACATATCCTTATAGCTAAAAATCTAACCACATCCTACCAATGGTGGAAGCCCAGCACCACCTGCCTAGCTGCTTCTATCCACACCAACCAGCTCATCCTAGTGTTTGCTCACGTCCCAGCTGGCCCTGCCTTCTCTGCCAGCTGCTGGGAAACACACAGAGGTCACAGTAGTTAGCCAGAAAACACACACACACACACACACACACACACACACACACACACACACACACACAAACTCAAGTGAGATAAGACCACAGGGGTCCAGGAAGAGCTTCATTTTATATAAAACCCACTTATTTTATGCCCATTAAATATGTTTTGCTTTTGTGTATGGCTGCCTGTGCCAATGACACTGTTAGCACCAGATACTGACTGTAGAGACCAACTGCGTATATACAGCGCCAGGGGATGCAAGTATATTCTCTTTGATGGTACCTGGTCCCTTCAGAAGCTTTAGAATGGTCTACAGCAGTGATACCCACACTGTGATCCTAGGACAGCAGCAGCAGCACCTGGGAACTTCTCAGACATGCAAATTCTTGGGCCCCACCCCAGACCTACTGAACCAGAAACTCTGGGTGTTGGGCTCAGTGATCTGGGTTTTAACAAGCCCTCCAAGGTGATTCTGACGCTCACTAAAAGTTGGGAAGCACAGGATAAGACGCGTGGTCTCTGGAATCAGCCTGCCGGGTCTGAATCCCAGCTCGATCGCTTCCCAGCTGCGACTCTGCCCAAGTCATTTACTCTTAGCCACACTTCCACGTCCCCATCTGTTCATTGGGACATTAATAGTACTTACCTTATAGAGTTGTTGAGGATTAAATTTATTAAAACACTTCCTGGAAATACTCCACAAATATTAACGGTATTCCGTGTAAGCGACATGAAACCTTTACTTTCAGCTAATAATAATATTTCTTTTCTCCAAACCATAAAGACAGTTAACAACTACATTCCTCACTTAGCACTCAAACTTTAGGTTCATAGGCCCTGTTTCCTAACAAGTTGGAAGCCTGGGTTTACTTCAGCAGAGATAACCAAATGGCAGCCCCCAGGCCATGCACAATCCTTAGACAGTTTCCAACTAGTGCCTATATTTAAAAATGTAAAAATATCACAGAAATCAAAATTTCTGGTCCCCTCTGAAAAATCAGGAGCTCAGACAATGCTGACCTACAATTCCCCAGAGCTACTCTTGGCCAGGGTAGATAGAGCTGCAACCACCTCCTTTGCAGGGGGCCTATATGCCCTTGATCACCAGAGCACCTCTCTCATACACACAGGCAGGTCAGCTGCAGTCACGTATCATCTTCCTGGTGCCTGTGACACATGGGTTTGTGAGCCCTGTCCTCCTGCAACCCCCAGTGCCTTCAAGTATGCTCTCTGAGCACAGGGGGAACAGCCATCCCAGCTTGGGAGACCGAGGGGTTCCCAGGACATGGGTCTTTCATGCTAACACTGGGAGAATGCCAGGCAACCTGAGACGAGTTGGTCACCCAACCTGTGCAGACGGCTCCCAACTCTACAATCCAGGTTTCTTCCCTGACTATCTGGTCCCCATTTCCAAACACCGTGGGGAACACTCCCCTTGCAAATCCCACTTTTGCCTCAAAACCCCTCCCTTTATTCGTGGGTTGTGCAAATACTTCTCGAATGTCTCGAGGGTCCCCGGGCACGGGAGAAAAAGCAATGAACAAAAGAGAGGAGACTCCCTGCCTTTGTGAGGTTATGTTCTACCCTGAGGGAAAGGATAACAAAATAAATGAAACAGGGAGTATGTCTGATGATGGTGAGTGCTTGGAGTGCAGTGAGGCAGGGAGGAGGAAGGATGGAGAGTGCCAGGGAGATGGAAGAGGGTTCCATTTTGGATAGAGGAGCCATCAAAGTCCTCCAGGAGAAAAGGACACTCAAGGGAAGACCTGAAGAAGCTGAGCCACAAAAAGATCTGAAGAACAGTGTCTGGGCCAGAGGGAAGTAACCCAAAGGCCTTGAGGTGGGAGTGTGCCAAGCCCGGAGGAGGTCAAGGGGGTGATGCCCACCACCAAGTTACATCTGGGCCTTGACTCTGCATGAAACAGGAGCGCTCAGAGCAGAGGAGTAATTAGGGCCTAGCTCACTTATTGTTCTAGAATAGTCATCAACACCTAGTTGTTTTTTCTTCTTATTCAAGGAGGTCAGTTCAAAGAAACCAGATTCCCCTCTTTCTATATTTTCAGCACCCCCCCCCCACCCCCATGGAAAACAGGAGCCACATTCAACATCACTGGATCCTCTGGCAACAAAGATGGACACAGAATCAAACAGTGAAAAGGAAGACTTACCTTGGTTTACCTACTGGGGCTTAGATACTGCAGGCTAACATTCTATTTCACTGGAATATTTGTGTTTATGAAGACGTCCCGATGAACAAGACTTTTTTTTCCAGTTCATGAAATTTTCAACATAAAAGAACCCTGAATTCCTATTTTGAAATCCATCGTGCCATTTTTATTCTGCCTGTATTTTAATACAGCATCAATATTTAACTACTCATTAAATGAAGTGTGACTTTTATAGTGAAAATGTCAGTCTTTGCAGTTCATTAAATTCATTTAAAGTATAGCTGCTTGATATTTTTTTTTTCCTGGAAGAATAAAAGAACTGTGAATTGAAGACATAAACTTTAAATTTAAGAATGTGTTTTCTTTAAAGTTAACATTCAGGATCTGTAACATTATTCATGAGATTGAGGGACTGTTTGCATCTTCCTGCATTTACTTAGTGACTGTCATCTTTTATAGAGTATAGAGCTGTTCATCACAGTGGGATATGACCAGTGGAATGTCACTGTGGACATTAAGATGTCATAAGCTATTATGAATCTCTGGAATTCTGCATGTAGTATTAAAAAAACATTATCTTGAACTATGGCATCAGAAGAAAATAAACCCGGGAAGACGTGAAATTTAATAACTCGCTGAATCCAACAGGGCCTAAAAGTGGTCTATTTCAGTCTTAAAAAATAATTCTGATAAGACATTAGACTGCCCGAAAGAAAAGGATATATTAAAAATGGAATTTGAGAAATGAATTCAGATGAATTTTTTAGATGTTTGCAATTCTTTCTTCCCAAAATTACTATGATTTACATGTACGGAGCAGTAAATGCAAATGATTTCCAATCACCACGGGTACGTGTACACAACTACAAAGTCTCTTAATGAGAATTGAGAAGATTTCGGCGTCCACTGAACAAGACATGAAGGAAATGAACTCTTCCATGGCCTCCCCGTCCCACTGAGGGATGAAAGGCACTCACTCTTGTTACAGAAACAGGGACACTCCTCCCTCTCTCCATCTCCCCAGTCCTTCCCCAGTCCTTCCCAGCCACCTTCCAAAACAGAAATCCCAGCATGATCTTTGAAGCACACTGAGCTTAAAAGTGCCTGGAAGATAAAGCCTCAGCTCTGCAGCACGCCAGGCAAAGACCTTGCAAAATCTGGCCTGACCCTTCGGTCTGCGGCTCCTCTCTGAGAACCCCCATTTTCTGCCTTTTCAGGACTCCAGCCTTTTACGCAAAATGATGCTTTCTCCCCTCCCTGGCACACCCACCCCATGTTCTTCTGTCGTGGTAAAATTCCCCAGAAAGTCTCTTGAGCTAGAGCGATAATTATAAAAGAAAAATCTTACTTTGTTCTATTCTGGTTTCAAAAATCTAAAAGGCAAGACATTTGAGTGGAAAAAAAAAAAAAAGCAGAGAGCTTTGTTTTGTTGGTTTTAAAAAAAAATCAATGTGCAGGAACCGACAATTCCAACTTTGTGTGTGCTGATCATATGTCACTCACCCCATCAGGTACAGTAGGTAAAATGACTGGAGAATCTTCTGATGAATGCAAAGGTCGATGATATTTTATGGGCAGAGGGCTCTCCATGTATCTTTAAGTAAAGACCCTTTCAATTAAATTTGTGGGGATTTTTTTCCTTCTTTTTCTTTATCCTTTTTCCTAAAGCTCTCCCACTGGAAAGGGGATGGAAAGAAAACTTGCGTGGAGTCTAGAGTGCCTATCTAAATGACTGAGGCAATATAGCACGTGCAAAATAAAATAATGACATTCGACTTCAAGCACTTGGATACTTGCTAAGACGCGTGCATCCTGCCATCAGCAACTTCAGCATCTACACCCACAGGGCAACCACTAATTTCCAATCAATGGCTACTGTCAAGCATTTATGAATTCATCCCATTGCGTCTCTGCAATCAGAGGCAGTGTGGGCATGGACTACAAAGGCAGCAATAACTCAAACGTGGGGCTCTCCTCATGCTTCTCTTCTCCACCACTGGGAAGTCCATATGAGTCCCCTGGGATGCCTGTGCCCCCGTGCAAGTGTGCACACGCACACCCCCTTTCAACATTTTCCAATATTTTTATATTTTGCCCACTCCCTCCCCCCTTCCCTATTTTGGTAACAGCAGTAATACTTTTAATGGAAACCTCCCTAGTGAACCCAAAAGGAAGAAGAATTGGAAACAATGTACACTACATCCCACTGAAAGATGCCCACAATTACTTGTTCCTGCTTTTAAATGGTACAAATATTGGTATGCTCATCAATAACTAAAGGGTTTGTTTGTTTTAATCTAGATCTTCCAGAATCAGCTGTTCAGGAACTGCCCACATTGTCCAAAGTAGCTACTTTTTATAAGAATTTCCCATTGCCTCTAAGACATTCTCTAACATTCCCATTGGCTGAAGTATTCTCATACCTTTCTACCTAAATTTGTAGTTTCCCAAGTTTAATTACCCCAGAACAATCCGGTCATCAACAACCAACTCAAAGAGGATGGTATTTTTTTTTCCCCCTCATAAATCTATTCATCAGGATTCGGCCACGCCTGGAATGTCCAGGGAAAGCTTCAATAATCAGGGAGAAATGAGTTGCAGAAACTCAAAGAGAACAGAATAGCCAAGGCAGGAGATTACGGAGCCAGGAGATGAGAGCACACTGAATTAAACATTCTTAAGCAGACTTACATACATAATGAATTGGTCAATTCTGTCCAATGTTTCTGAAAGAGATTACCCTTCCAACAAGCCAAATGAGTGTTCGAGGATGGCAGCTCGGATGAATTCCTGAACAAAATAAGTGTTAATCACTTTATCTCCCCCAATCTTTTTTGTGAAGAAGAGCAACTTTTCATTTCCATAAAGCCTTGGGAAAAAAAAAAAAAAAAAAAAACGATGGCTGGCTGGCAGGGGATGGGGGATGGGGTGGGCTGGTTAGAGGACACAGACAATGAAGTCCCTGAAAAGGGGGATTTCCTGACAATAAACCCTGATCAGAGCCAGAGAGGGGACATTGTTGTCTTCAGCACACCCCTTCCTTTGGGAATTCCAGGCATAGTAGAGAGAAGACGGTCACAGTGATCACTGCTTTGGGAAGGATCTACCAGGTAGGCTTTGGGATTTGCTGCTTGGGAAGCTCTGGACCACCATAATACATTTTCTTGGAATTTGTTCTTTTAAACACATTGCTACAGGCTTGCTTAAGACATCCTGTCAATTGTTCCAAAAATGTATAATCAGCTTATGAAATCTTTAAGCAAAGAACACTATATATTAGCATAAAGTCTTTTAAGTAGTTATGTATTGGGATTTTCCCACAATCAGGCACAGTACTGGGTACTGAAGATACAGCAGCAAACAAATCGAACACGGTCACTGCTCCCCAGAAATCACAGTTCAGAAAGGGCGAAACCACCCCTCAACTGTCGATGTCCTGCGTGCCACACACAGTAGCCACTCCATAAATATGTGAGGAATAAATGAATGAAGAAAAAGGCTTCTGAGCTTGAGGTTGACATGACTCGCTAAAAAACTAGCAGATATATTGGAAACAACCAAACACACGAAATAATTAACTTGACTGTGTCCCTGCAAACTTAGAAAAACATAGGACAAGAAATCAAAGTCCTTGACATCTAGATCCTATTTATTATTTTGATGCAATCACTACACAGAACCAGTCATTGGTGTCGTTTTAACAATTCCTCCTAAATAGCTTTGTGACTTAGTTCAAGCACCCAGGGACATAGGTGGGCCTTCATTGAGCCAATTCCCCAGCCGACGAACACAGACTTTCTCTTCGCACTACACTGTATCACACAGCTTTGCAAACTCAAAAAATATTTTTACTAACCGAGAGAGATTCCCAAACAGAAAGAGGGAGGAGGAAAAAGAAAACATTTGGCAGGTGCCAAGACAGGTGTAGATTAGTTTACCTGGCCCAGGACCTCCCGCCCTGGTAACCATCCTCAGAATGAGCACTGTCCTTCTTAGCTATTCTGGGGAACACACGGACATGGAGGCTCCTTTTAGCTCCCTCAGGCCCTGGAGAAATGACTGCCCTATATTTAGATGAATGCCCTTTGTAACAAAGGAATAACATCTCGGTTAGCACTTTCTAAATGACAAAATGAGAAAGGCTTCCAAAATATTCCTCTAGCTCAGTAGTTCTCAACCAGTGGACATTCGGCAACGTCTAATGACAGTATTCGGTTGTCATAACCGGAGGTACTACTGGCATCTGCTGGGTAGAGGCCAGAGATGCTGGCTAAACATCCTATAATGCACAGCAAAGTCTCCCAAAACAAAGAAATATTTGGCCTAAAACATTAAAGGTGCCGAGGTGAAGAAACTCTGCTCAAGTTATACATTAAACAAAAAACAGAGGATCCACCTATCATTGCGCAAGGTGTAAAGGGCCCCAAACAGTTCTGCTCAAATATAAGATATTCTGAAGCGAGATTTTTCTCCCACAGTCTATGTTCAGTAATTTATCCATATGTTAAGAAACTGACCTGATCTTAGGGATAATATATAATATCTTATAATAATAATATTTAACTTTAATAAAGTGCTTCGTATATAGAGAGTTACGCTCAACATTTACAACAATCCTATGTTGTAAATAATATTATTATACTCCAGAAGATAAGCTTATTTAATACACAAAATAACCCTATGGCGTAGGTGGGTTTGTAACCCACTAGGAAGTGAGTGCTACCGACAGGACTTGGTGTCTGTTCAGCACCCAGCAGAGTAAAATCTCCATTTGAGAAACGATGACGCAAAGAGGCCCAGAAACGCGCTGGAGATCACAGAGCCAATAAACGGTGGAACCTGGTTCGCTAGCCTCTCTCTCACACCCTGCCAGTCTGCCAACGGCTTGGTGTTTGGTATCACTGAAACCCATTAGACCTCTCAAGTCTAACCTTAGATAAGCAGAACCAACAACAACCTAAGAAGGAATGAGTTAGGCTGCTTTCCAAAGTCACCAAAGTCAAATTTTCCAATTTTCAGGAAGCTGATTAAACAAAACAGTGACCCCAAGACAATGGTAAAGTACATTTGTATTGCCATGAGTCACTTGAAAGCAATCTAAGAGGGTGGCTGGTCTTACGAGAGGTCAACTGATTTTCTTAATTTGAGCAGGGCTCATGCGGCACCAGGCACCAGCCAAGACGGCCACACTTTCTCAAAGGACAAATGCCCTGGGTGAGGGCAGAAACTCTTTCTAACCACCAGGGAGCCACACGGGGATTATGGGATGTATGTGGGGACCAGCCAACACCTGACAGCCCCAATGCCAGGTTCATCTCAGCACAGTCTTCAGGCAAAAACAAGAATGATGCTGATTATGTCATGGGGTCAACTTTCAGAAACTAATACTTTTTGAATGATCAGAGAGCACACACATTAATTTAAAAGCTTGGACAGTACTCCAATTTTCCTACTTTCATTATTTCTATGGCTTCTATAATTTGGGGGGAAATATCCTATAAGAAACAAACTCTAGCAAGTGCTATAAATTGAGAATTTTGTATTCATCTTTGCAAAAAGACCAACAGGGGAAGGGCTAAGAGTTTGTTTTTTCCTTTTACAATATTGACACAGTAGACTTAACTTTTTCTTAATGTGGAAATTTCCCTTTTAAAAAGATATGAATAGTATCCTGGACACCATACAAACATAGTCATTGTACTTACAAAAGTACTTTAAGTATTCATTCATAACAGGCTTTTCTCCACAAAAGAATTGGGGTGACTTTTAAAAGTATATTTAATTTTTAAAAGAGGGGTAATAATTATAATGATAAAGGCAAAGAAAAAGTAAAATTAAGAAAATAACAATACTGGAGGTGCTACTGGCGTCTATTGGGAAGAGGCCAGGGTTGCTGCTAAACATCCTACAATGCATAGCAAAGTCCCCCAAAACAAAGAAATATTTGATCTAAAACATTAGAAGTGCCAAAGTTAAGAAACGCTGCTCAAGTTATCCATTAAACAAAGAACAGAGGGTCCATCCATGAGTGCCCACAGTGTAAAGTCCCCCAGATAGTTCTACTAAAATATAAGACATTCTGAAGTGAGATTTTTCTCCCGTAGTCTGCGTTCAGTAGATGCCCAGCACCCAGGAACGCTCACCCTGCGGTCCTGGACAGCTACTAACTGGGTTTCCTGTCTGACTCTAAGCGTCTTGGCAGCCAATGCAAAGAAAGAACAAGAATGACAAGATGAATGATACTCTTAAGATAAAACTAAGTGGATTTTTTTCAGCTCTTCCTGATACGGTAACCTAAGAAAATTCTCTGGTAAATAATAAAAATGGACACCATGAGATGTAACAGGCTACACTCCAACAAAACAACAAAAAAAAGGGTGTCCACGAAACTATTCCTCATAATTCCTCTTAATGCAACACGAGGCACTAATCAGTGTGCAGTTCAACAGAGGGAGGGCCGGTGACGGCGACCGAGGAGTGGGGTGCACAACAGCGCGTCAGGGCCATTCGACTCCCACGAGACTGGCAGAAGCCGCCCACCAGATCGGGGTATCTGACGAACGGATGCCTGCATCTTCTGCAGGCCATTCTCCAGAAATGCATTATTTCTTTCAACAGATTTTTTTTAAATATGAACTAGGCAGCAGAGACGTCAAGACCATAATTTCTGATAAGAAACCGAGGGACAAAAATCCTGTCAAAACCATTACATGTGATGGCAAAATTTACCATCAGAAAAAAATGTCCCAGGAAGCTGAATTGTAATGCATAGGTTGTGTTCGAACGGGAAATTTTAGTTAGCAGCTTGGAATCAAACAACACATACATCTGTTGTCAGATGTATGTGTTAACTTAGGGTTGAAGTGGCGTCATTTTATAAAACACACCCTTCCTCTTTTTCCTATCTACACTTGGATGCTATTTCTGGCTTTCTCCCTTATGTAAGAATCTTCTAGATCACTCTCAACCATTGTACTCTTCTTATCTTCTGCTATCACTCTTCTTCCTCTAATTAGCCTTTAACTTGACTTGGTTTTTCTTTACTTGGTTTCTGCCTTGAACTTCCACGAATTCACCCTAATAAGCATGCAAGCTTGAGAAACCAGGAAGAAGGGACATGCTCACTGCAATCCACCATCTTTCCACCTGCTGGATGCTCCACCATTCCCGATGTGTCTAAACTAAGAACAGAAGCTCAGATGATCAAAGCTGTACAGTCATAACTATAGTGTCTTCTAGAAATCTAGCACTGAGACAAGCCATAGAAAAGGGGAACATCTAATATATTTTACCCCATTGGCAATTAGAAACCTATCAAGCCAAAGCCAGGATTAGAAAGGATATTTGAAAAATTATGAATGCGGACAAACGAATATGCCACCAAAAAAGTTATTTATTATAAACAGTTGGGCTTTGAGTTACATGGAAAACAGCTACTTTTAAAAAAACTAATATACCTAAGCAAGGTGCAAAAACATAAATGCAGCAATCCCAGTGTGTGATGCTGATCTATAACCACTGCCATGACTGTCAACAACGACCCTGAGCAGAACTCAAACACTTAAGAAAACTCATTAGCTGTTTCCCAAAAAATTTTGTTTTTGCTTAATGTGGTAAGTTTGATACTAGAGATGAAAGGTCTTCAATGCAAAGTTGAGGACATGGCAATTTACCCTGTAGGCCAGTGTTCCCAGGATCTATTAATCTGGTGATTAACTCAAGTAGTACCTAAATAAACTTTTCACAATTTTAACAGTTATGCATTTATTGTATGGGTAATGTTCATACGCTGCAAGCAATACAGGGTTGTCTGTATGCCACAGTGATGTAAATTAAAAAGTGAGTCACTGTAAAAGATTTTAAATAAGTAATACCAGTGGTAGGTAGATACAGCAGAAATGAAGGTGGCAAGTCTACTAAGGTATTGCTATATACAAAGACGAGCCATTGCACGTGTTTTTAGAAGGGGAACGATAGCTTAGACTGATACCCAGAAGTAGAGCCTAGATTCAATTGACGATGACAAGAATTAAGAGCACAGACAGGCAGTGAGGAACCCACGGCTACAGGAGAGGCCTGGAGCAGGACACC
This sequence comes from Indri indri, assembly GCA_004363605.1. Taxonomy (NCBI): domain Eukaryota; kingdom Metazoa; phylum Chordata; class Mammalia; order Primates; family Indriidae; genus Indri; species Indri indri. Next base: position 37,762 of record RJWJ010012167.1, read on the forward strand.
GACCACAGAAAGAAAAAAGAGAACACAACACTCATTAGAAGGAAAAATGAAGAAGACATGAAGACGCCCTGCACTAAGAAGATGAAAGAGGCCAAGTAATCAAAATTAATTTTGAAGTTTTGCATCTGGAAATGATCATGGTACTGAGAAGTAAAGAAAACTCAAAGGGGAGTTTGGGGCAGGGGGGACGCAGGCTGTCCCGTGGCTTATGCTGGGTTTGCACTGATGGCAGACGGCAAAGCAGATATGACCTAAAAAGAGCTGCTATGTGGGAGCTGAGAAATGTAGACCAAGCAAGAGATGAAGATTTGAGGTCCTGCGGTAGATTGCAAAAATGGCCAGAATTCTTCAAACCTCCTAGTATCCACACCCTTTTGTAATGTCATTTGGCTGCTCCTCCCACCAAGAAATAAAATCGATTTCCTCTCCCCTGGAATCTGGGCTGGCCTGGTGACGTGCTCTGGCCAGCAGAATGTGGAGGAAGGAACAGTGCGACATTTCTGCGCCTGGACTCAGGGGCTCTTGTGTACTTCCACGCTCTCTCAGAATGTTGCCACCACGAGAGCAAGCCCGGACTCCATGCTGGAGGTGACAGACCACAGGCCAGGGAAATGAGGGGGCCAGGTGACCGCCAGCCAACTTCAGAAGCAAAGCTTCCGAGCTGACCCGCAGTTGACTGCAAACACGTGAGGAAACCAAGAGGAGAATCACTGCGCTTCTGAGCCCAGTCTGAACCTGCACAATCTCAAGCAAAATACATGGTTTTCGTGTTAAGTCACAACGTTCAGAGGTGGTTTATTACACAGCCATAGATAGATAACTGATGCACACACAGCTAGGGAGGGCACAGCTAAAGGCACAAAACAGGATCTGCATAAAAAGTGAAAAAACTACAGAGGCAAGAGAGTGAGAGGCCAAGCTTCAGGAGGATATTCCCAATCCCTGGGAAGAGAAGGCAGAGCTGAAGACAAGAGGACAGAGAGCAAAGCAATGAGCAACACTCAGATAACAGCATCAGGGAGCAGGGGCATGGGGGCAGGGACCCACGGGGGCAGGGCAGGGAAGAGGAGGGCATTTCAAGGAGTTATCAGAAAAGTCTAACCCTAGGGCTTCGCACTAAAGCAGACACTCCATATTTTTGCATGAATGAATGAAGTTTGACCAGCAAGGCAGAGCTCACTGGAGGAGAGAGAAGATAGTGTCAGTAAGGCAAGGAGGAACAGAAGTGGTCTACAGGGTGGAGGGCCCGGAGGGAAAGACACGGGACCCTAAGTGAAGGACTACTTGTCTGAACATTCAGATATGTTAAAGAGGAAGTCAGCAGAGTCAGGCAGAAGTGAAACTGCGGATGGTCCTTTCTGTAGGACTCCACAACTACAATCCGAGCCGCATCAGCACGGCCTGGGAACTCAGCAATGCCCACTCTCAGGCCCACCCCGGACCTACCATCTGCATCGTATCCCCATCCCTAGATGACCTGGGAGAACATTCACGTTTGAGAAGCACTGCTCTAGGAGGGACAGAGACAAAGAACTGAATGAAGAGCATTTCATTACATCTTGAGAAAGTCATTCTCTGTTTTGAATTCCCTTTCAAACCCTGAGATAAAATCAAAGACAAAGTCTCAGGTTGGTGCTAACATGTCTTCAACACCTCCCTAACACTTGCAAATCTCCCTTTTCAACAAACAGAGAGCAGAGCCTTAGGCAAGCAAGGTCTCCAGTGAGATTTCAATAACACTGTTTACTCCCCCTGAGTTTATTTTTAGGATTTTCTTCTATGTGTGGAAAGCATCGGATTTTCCATTTGTGGTCATCTTAATTTCGCATTAATTTATTTAAGGGGAAAAAGCTAGCTAAACAAAAACATGAAGCATATTATAACATGGATGCGATGAGGAGACGGCAAAAGTTGCGGTAGGACAGGTGGCACTCAACAAAGTAAAGATTGGGGGCCAGAAGACATCCGGGCACATTTGAAGGTAGAAAGGAAGGATACAGGAAAGACGGGAGTTGTCTGCAGAACCAAGGATGTTCAACAGGTAGGAAGAAATAAACGACACTTGGAAGGACTTATCCCAAGGATTACAGCAGCTCTCCCCTGGCCTGAAACAAAGAGAGAACTGGTCTCTGGATGAGAGAAGATGACAAATGAGAGGTCACTGGCAGATAACATCAAATTCCTCATAAATTGGAAGATCAGAATTTGCATCTAAGAATGAGGGTGGGCTGGTTTGACTGGGCCTGGAGAACAGAGGGGAGGATTTGGACTGTGCATTGCAGAGAGTGCCCAAGAGAATTTTTTTTTTTTTTCTTTTAGTGAAGCGCTCGCCTTTATTATTGAGGCTTCCAGGGCCAGGGTAGACAGGACAGAGAAGACCGCGAGAGGGAAGGATCCAGATGGCCCCTTCCCTCCCAGGCTTCCTCTGGCCAGGGGCAGAAGTCTGACTCCCCTGCCTTTGGGGAAATCTGGCCCCTACACCATTTCCCTTACTCAAGTGTCCCTAAAACTCAGGCCAAGCCAGACGCCAGGGTCTGGCTGAGCCAGCAGGATAGGACAATGCCCGGTCCTCAGACTGGCCTCCTGGCACCCCAGGAGCACCACCTGCAGGGGCAGAGCCCCCTGGGCACCCATCCTGATTTGAAGCCCCAGTCCTTGGGGACCCCAGGGATGGGACTGGTCCTTGGGATTACAGAGAATGTGACATCACCAAAGAGAGGCAGCAAGGCCAGGTATGGTCAGATGACACTAATTTTTAGTAAAACTGGGCCCAGTTTTCGGTTATCCCAAGGTTGAGAAATGAGATTCTGAAGCCGACACAAAACACACAGCAAAGGAAAGGACGGACGAGGCTGAACCGGTGGCGAGAACAGCTGGCTCATCCTCATAGCCAAGGTTGCATAAAGAGTCAGAGGATAACGAAAAGGGCCAGCGGATCCAGTGAGCCGAGAAGTCAGAGGTAAAATGGGTTTGATCAAAAAGGACAAGCATCAGTTTTTTTAAAAAAAAAAAAAAATCTAGTTTAAAAAATGCTAACCAAAGATTAACTAGTGCTCAAAACTTTGTTACCAATGGTTGTTAAGACTTGAGAAACAGCACGACAAAAGCTCAAGAAAAATTTTGAAAGAAGAGAAATTTGGACCTAAAATATAGGTAATCAATTAAAATTAGGACATAATGACTTGCAGTTCTTGCAAAGAAGAACATGAATCACCGGGTATTTTAAGCGTGCCCAAAATAAAACCCCGAAACTAAAGAAAAGGATGGAAAAGATATGAATCTTATCACAGTGTATCTCTCTCACCAAAAAAGGAGCCTTCAAGAAGAAGTTTAGAAAAAAGAGAACACTATAGTTTGTAGGCAAAAATCTCAGACTTGGAGATACCCAAGAAGGGCTTCTTGGACCTCACCTGTCACTCACTCACACACCTGCTGAGCTATTTATCCCTGACTATCCACTCATTCCTTCCGCAGTAGTTGAGTGTTCAGCCGGGCGCACGGCCAGCCACAATACAGACTACATGTCCTGGGCACGTGTAGTCACAGGTGTGGCCGTGTGATTCAGTCTAGCCTGGGAGTTGTAAGCAAGGTGACATGCGGTAGCTTCTGGAAACCTGCATTTACCCTTGACCACCTTCCTCCTCCTCGCTGGTTGGTCCACAAATGTTGACTAGAGCGCAACCTTGAACCACGAGGACAAGGGTCATCTGAAAACTAGAGGCGGTGTAGCTCCCAGCTCTGTAGGAAGCCTCCCATACCAGTCCAGACTACTTCCCTCTAGACTTGGTTAGGGGAAAAGCAAATGAACATCTATTTCATTTAAGCCATCGCTAGTCAAGTGATTTTTCTTTCTGTTACGTGTAAGTTGAACCCTAACCAAGACACCCCTCTTGGCTTACATCATGGCCTCCCCTTTCTGGACCACCCCGCTTTCTTCTCCAGCCTGACTGCTTAGATTCAGCTCAGTCACTTCAGTGTCTCCTACACTTGTTTCTCTCCACCCCTGCTCTTCTGCCATTCCTGGCAAGACAGATCCACCACCCGTCATTTTCACATCCACTGCTCCTTTCCTGCCACCAACACTTGAAATACTAATAAGGAAAATTCCAAATGAAATTGAAACTTAAAAACTTCTAATAGAGATCGTTGCACCTGCAGGCCAGCTCCTGGAAAACACAGGTGACTCTTCACCACTGCGCTCCCAGTTCCTAGAAGTGTCCAAAGTTTATCCAAAGATTAAACCACCACCAGATCTTCTGCTCAACAGTATTTTTATTCATTTCCAGTTCATTCCTTTTTTTCTTTTATGTGCCAAGCCCTTGTCGAGATGCGAGATCTACAGTGCTCATCAAAGCAGACACAGTCCCTGCCCTTAGGGAGTTTACATTCCAGTGGAACGAGATAAACAAGGAACATATGAATAAATGAATAAGCAAATATTTCAAATGGGGATACATGCTATGACTAAAATTATGAGAGTAGGGAGATAGTAACTGGAAGGATGGAGAAAAGGATATTTTAGATATCAAGATATTTTTAAATGGTCAGGCCATACTTGAAGGTGACACCTGTGCTCAGATGTGAACGCTAAGAAGAAGCCAGCCAAGTGAAGATCTTTGGGGAGAGGGTTCCAGACAGAGGGAACAGCAAGTGTAAACAGATGGGATGAAGGGTGGTGCATTTAAGACACAGGAAGCCAGGGTGGAGGGGACTAGTGGTAAGACACGAGGTAGGAAAAATAGGCAGGGATAGACCTTGGGCTTGTCAACCAATTCCCACACCCATTCATACCCTCATCTCTCTCTCTGTCTCTTTGTCCCTCTCTCTCCTT
>RJWJ010012168.1:0-42612 GCA_004363605.1 Indri indri
TTTCTTCCTTTTCTATTTTCTAGAAGGGACTGTAGATTTGCTGTCAGTTCTTTTTCATTTGGTAGAATTCACTAGAGAAAATGGGCCTAGACATTTGGTTTTGGGGAGTTTGAAAAGAATTCTAAATTCGATTCTTTAGTAGTTATAGGGCTGTTCAAATGATCTGTTTCATATTGGGTGATTTATGGTAGCTTGTGTTTTTCAAGGAAGTAGTCTGTTTGATCTAAATTTTCAAATGAAATGCGTGTGTGTGTAGTTGTTCATGATATTCTATCCTTTTGATAGCTTCAGGGTATATATATATTGCCATCCCCTATTTAGTTCCTTATACTAATAATTTGTGTCTTCTCTCTTTCTTCTTTGTCAATCTCACTAGAGTTTTATCAATTTTATTGATTTTTTTTTCAAAGAAGCAGATTTTAGTTTCATTTGGGTTCCCTATTGTTTCCCTGGTTTCGCTTTCATTGATTTCTATTTTAAAATTGCAAAAAGAATGAATTTTTCATGTTCTCACCACAAATATAATTTTTGTTGTTATCTTTACTATTTCCTTTCTTTGCTTGTTTTTGGTTTATTTTGCTCTTCTTTGTATAGTCGCTTGACATAGGAAGTTAGGTTACTGATTTAAAACCTGTCCTGTTTTCTAATGTAAGCATTTAGTGCTATAAATTTCCTTCTTAGCATGGCTTTAGCTGTGTCCCATAAATTTTGTTATGTTGTATTTTCATTTTATTTCAGTTCTGTGTATTTTTATTTCTCTCGAGACCTCTGCTTTGACTTGAGGATTATTCGAGAGTGTATTGTTGAGTCCCCAAGTGCTTAGAGATTTTCCTATTTTCTTTCTGTTAGTGATTTCTAGTTCGATTCCATTTTGGTTGGAGGACAACTCTGCATGAGATCAGTTCTTTGAAAATGGTTAAGCTTTGTTTTATGATCAAATGTATGATCTATCTTAGTATATGTTCTATGGGCATTTAAAAAGAATCTGTATTGTATTGTTGGGTGGAGTGTTCTATAAATGTTAGTTAGATTCTTTGGTTGATAGTATTGTTGAATTACTCTATTCTTGATCATTTTCTGCCTAGTAATTCTATCACTTACTGAGAGAAGGATATAGAAGTCTTCATCATAACTGTGGATTTGTCTTTTTCCCACTTCAGTTCTATAAGTTTTTGTTTCACACATTTTGCAGCCCTGTTATTTGCTGCATAAACATTTAGGATCGCTATGTCTTCTTATTAGATTGACCCATTTACCATTATGTAATATCTAATTCCACCCTTGGTAATTTTTTTTGTTCCAAAGTGGATTTTATCTAATATCAGCATAGCCACTCCTGCTTTCTTTGGTGCTATAAATTCTTTGGATTAATGTTTACATGGTGTGTGTGTATATATATAATTTTTATTATATTTGAAGTGCGCTTCTTGTAGACAACACATAGTTGGGTTATTTTTTTTTGTTTTTGTTTTTCCACTCTGTCAATCTCTGTCTCTTAATTGGTATATTTTGTAAAAGTTGCAATTATTGGCCAGGCATGGTGGCTCATGCCTGTAATCCTAGCAGTCTGGGAGGCCGAGGCGGGTGGATCCTTTGAACTCAGGAGTTCAAGAACAGCCTGAGCAAGAGTGAGACCCCATCTCTACTAAAAAAATAGAAATAAATTAGCTGGACAACTAAATATATATATATATATATATATATATATAAAATTAATTAGCTGGGCATGGTGGTGCATGCCTGTAGTCCCAGCTACTCGGGAGGCTGAGACAGGATGATTGCTTGAGCCCAGGAGTTTGAGGTTGCTTTGAGCTAGGCTGATGCCGTGGTACTCTAGCCTGGGCAACAGAGTGACACTCTGTCTCAAAAAAAAAAAAAAAAGTTGCAATTATTGATATGTTAGTGCAATTACAAGTAATTTAATAAAATACATATTTTTATATTTTTGTTTTCTATTTGTCCTCTCTGTTTTTTGTTTCCCAGTTTTCTTTGTCCTTCTTTCCTGTGGATTACTTAAACATGTTTTAGAATTCCATTTTGATTTCTCTCTAATGCTTTTGAGTGCTTCTCTTAGTATAGCTTTTTTAGTGGTTGCTCTAGGTATTGCATTATATATCCATAACTTATCCTGGTGTGATGGTGTCAATATGTTACCAGTTTCAGTGAACTGTTTGCTTCCTTTATTTGTCTTTATCCTCTATATTTATAATTGTCTTAAGTATTCCCTCTACACACATTGAGAACTACATCAGTGTTATAGTTTTTTCTTCAACCATTTAACATAATTTAGAAAATTCAAGAGAAGGAAGACTTACTGCATTTACCCATATTTTTGCTTACAGTGCTATTTCATCCTTTTAATGTTCCAAATTCCTTCTGTTTCTATTTTCTTCTTTTTAGAGAACTTCCTTTAGCTATTCTTTTAGGTAGGTTGGCTAGTGACAAATTATTTTCATTTTCTTTCATCTAATTCCTAAAGGATGATTTCACTAGATACAGAATTTGCAGTTGACAGATCTTTTCTTTAATTGCTTAAAAATAAAGTATGCCAGTTCCTTCTAGCCCCATGGTTTCTAATGAGAAATCTGTTGTCATTTGACTTGCTATTCTAATAGTTAAGGATTTTCTTGCTGCTTCTAAAATTTTTAATTTGTCTTTAGTTTTAGGAAGTTTTACTCTCATACTCCTGGGCATGGATTTTTTGGGGGTTTTCCTGTTTGGGATTTATTTAGCTTCATGGATATCTATATTGATGTTTTTTGCTAATTTGGGGAAATACTCCACCATTTCTTAAAAATATTTTTTCAGCTCCATCCTCTTTCTCCTTTTCTTGCAGGACTCTGACGACAGGAAAGTTAGATATGCGTTATACTCCCACAAGTTCCTACGCTCTGTTGAACTTTTTTCCAATCTAGTTTCTCTCTGATATTTGGATTATATACTTTCTATTGTTCTAGCTGATTGATTCTTTCCCCTGTTCTCTCTATTTTGCTTTTTAGCTCATTTGTTGGTTTTGTTTTGTGTTGGTTTTTGTTTACTTGTTTTGGTTATTGAACTTTCAGTTCTAAAATTTCTGTTTACTTATTCTTTCTATCTTCTATTTCTTTGCTGAGATGTTCTATTTTGTTGAGACATTATATTTTTTATTTGTTTTAAGTATTCTTGTAATTTCTTCTTGAATCATTTTGTGATGGTTGCTTTAAAACCATTATTGGATAATTCTAACATTTCCATTATGTTGATGTTGGCATCTACTAATTGTCTTTTCTTATTGAGTTGAGATTTTCCTTGTTCTTGGAATAGCATGTGATTTTCAATTGAAACATGGCATTTTTTGTATTATGTTATGACACTCTGGATCTCATTCAAATATTCTGTTTTGGCAGGCATCTTATGATACTGAAACATCAGAGGAAGTATGGGCACTGCTTATTACTGCCAGCTGGGAGTGGAAGTCAAGGTTTCCCCACTGAACCTCTCTTGATATGATTGGGTGAAAGCCCAAGCTCCTTTCATGATCTCAACTGATATCACAGTGCTTGGGTTTCATTTTTGGTCAGTGGGTATGAAAGCCCCATCTGTCTACTCAGCCTTCTCTGACACCAACCTGGTGAATGGTCTTGGTGTATCTCCCTAGAGCCTGACAAGGGGAGAAGTCTAGGCTCCCCCTTGGCCTTTGTTGTTTTGGGTATGAGTAGAGTTGCAGCTTTTTCTGTGATGTTTGGCTGAAGTAGAGTGGTTACTGTCTAAAAATTTTCTGTCTTGCTAGGCTGCCCCTTTCATGCTCCTTTGGCTAGAGAGAGGTCTTTTCTCAGGACTTTTGTTGTCTGTATCCATTGGTGCATCTGGATTACCAGCTTTCCCAATATCATTGATATATGAAGCAAAAAGTAAATCCAGGAACTCACTGCTGTGTCATTCCTCAGGTCCCAAGGTTCCTAACCAGTCTTCTTTCTTTTCACCATTCCAAATCTTTTTATATTTGTTTTATAAATAATGTCCAGGGTTTTTAGTTGTACTTACCTGGAGGACTAGGGAAAGGTATTTCTACTGTATCATTCCAGAAGCCGAATTTACCTGTTTTTTAAACCATTTTTCTTTGAAAAAGGAAGAATAATCTATTGAAATGGCTTCTCCCTCTTCTTTAAAATTTGACATGGTTCTACACTTTATAGTTTAAGTTAATTATAATTATATTCTTCTCACCTCAGGCAAAACCATGCCCTTGGCAGTACACTTAGGAAGATTCATTTTATTATTTGAAGCTTAACTATATCATCTCTTCTAATCTTTTAAATAAAGAATAAAAGGGAAATTGAAATTTTCCTGATAGGATTCTGCCTTGTAAGAAAGATGATACTTTCTCATGGAAATAATAATAAACCCTTGTTCTAAATACATAGCTATGATCTCTTCAGGAAAATTGCTTAGAGTGCTTAAGCACATTATTGACAAAATGACTTGTATCACTTTTCTAATACTGCCATATCAAAAATAAAATTATTAGTAAGTTTGCTGGTAGGAACATAAAAATAAGATTATTTTCACTTATATGCCTCCTTTCAAATGTTAGTAAAAATAAACAATCAATTGTTTTCTTCCTCCAGATGAGGGGTATGTCTGATAAGTCACTCCGGCTTGTGCTATCCACATTTAGCAACATACGGGAGGAGCTTGGACATCTTCAAAATGACTTGACAGTAAGATTTATTTTAATTTTTCTTTCCAAAGCCTTCCTAGTTCCTAGCTTCCCAATATAGAAGTAAAGATATTCAGTATTCCTTTTAAAAATTTAGTACAGCACAATATTATGGTCACTCAGCCATAGCTAAATTATTTTCTTGAATCAGTTAATTGGGTTTGAGAGAGGAGAAAAGAGCTGTCTAATGTGTAAATGAAAAAATGTCAAGTGTGCACTTATAATTTAGTTTACCGCTAAGGTAATATAATGCTTATAGACAGGGAGTAGCCTGCAAAATTAAAATAGCCTGACTCATTGAAGACAAATTTCCCCATTTTCTATAATAATAAAGCATACTCTGAATTTCTCTTCAAACATAATAACTTGAAAACTTCTTTCTCTGAGAACTTAACCTTTTCTATTTTCTATTTTAATGGGTGCTCTTGGTGCCATCAGCTAGATATATTCAGAATGTTTTCCATATAATAAATAACTCTTTGAGGACTTTGGAGTAGTTTTTTGTTTGTTTGTTTCTGGGTTATAATGAACATATTTAGACTCTAATTTAAAAATTCCCCACCTGCTGGGATTAACAAGAATTCTTTGTAGTTTGGAGAAAAACATTAAAATATTTCAGAAGGTTCTGCTTCATTGCACTTAGAGTTACTCATTCCATCAAAATGTGTCGTTCAATGCAGGTTTTAAAAATTTCAATCCTTTCCTATCCCATATTCTGCTTAACTCTTAAGAATTCTGCTTTATTAAGCAAGTACAAGTGAAACACGTGCTTATTTAAATATTCCAAGGTAAAAAAGTCTTCGTATTATGTGACTGTTGACAGGTTTCTATAATTGTGAGTCATAATAAATAATTTCTGCTTCTAGTCACTAGAAAATGACAAGATAAGACTTGAGAAAGATTTAACATTCAAAGAAACTCAAATAAAAGAATATGAAGAACTCTTGGCATCAGTCAGAGCAAATAATCGCCAGCAGCAGGTAAGTTGATGGTTTTATTGATGATAAACTAGATTGATAGCTTTCATTTGCACAACTACTGGCACATTGGAATTATGAGACACAATCCGGACAGAATTAAAATATGATGGAACAATTTATTCATATGAGAATTGAGTGGCTTTGGGTGTTTACAATGACTGAAATACCTTTCAGAAAAAGAGATAACTTTATATATTTTAAATATAAAGAATATATGGTATACAATTATCTGTGTTCTTGGGCATCAAGAATTGTGTAAATACCAAAAATCTAGGCTTACTTATTCATTTGATCTACTAACATGTCAATGGAAAAAAGTATTTGCAGATTTAACACATGTTTGTGCAGTGAATAAATGAATGAATAAACTCTAGGGGAGTTTCTTCAGATGCCTGAGCATAGAGGATTCCTAGAAAATTGTATGTAATGAGTCTTTAAGGCTCACTTCTTACTAATCTTCACTCCCATGACTATCCCAAATTTTTGCTCAGTTGCTACTTGTCACATAAGTAATCAGGCATATGGCAATTTTTGTGCCCACTAGAAGGCAGAATATAGTATTGTCAAAGAGTAGCAACAGTTTGATTATTAAATTGGGACATTGAAAACTCATCTGCTATTGATTCCTTCTTACTCAAGATAGGCAAATTAGGCTAGAGACAAGACTCTAATATCCTACAAGGCTAATTTAATGTATCATCTAAGAGTGAGAATATAAGAAAATTGGGCATGGAAAAATATCTACTTGATTTTGGCTGGTGTGGTAGCTCATGCCTGTAATCCCAGCACTTTGGAAGGCCAAGGCAGGAGGATCACTTGAGGCCAAGGTTACAAGACCAGCCTGAACAACATAATGAGGCCCCATCTCTAAAAAAATAAAAAAAAAAATTAGCAGGGTGTGGTGGTGCATACCTGTTGTCCCAGCTATTTGGGAGGCTGAGGCAGGAGGATCGCTTGAGCCTAGGAGCTCAGGGCTATAGTGAGCTATGATAATGCCACTGTACTTCAGCCTGGGTAACACAGTGAGACCTTGTTGCTAAAAAATGAAAGGACATTACTTGATTTGACTGAATTAATCAATTAAAGAGCACTTCCCTGCAAAAAGTAAAATGTATTTGTCTCATGTACTTGTGTCTTCCTTACAGCAAGGACTTCAAGACTCCAGCTCAAAATGCCAGGCATTGGAAGAAAACAATCTCTCTCTTCGGCATACACTATCAGACATGGAATACAGACTAAAAGAACTGGAATATTGTAAACGTAATTTAGAGCAAGAGAATAAAAACCTTAGAATGCAGGTATTAAGACTGTTTTAAATATATAGTATTGCCTTAGGTATGCCATTGTAATCCTAGCATTGGCAATAATAAAGATGTATGTGTGTGTGTGTGTGTGTGTGTGTGTGTGTCCTATTCATCTTGAGAAAATACATGGACTGCTTTCTGATGAACTCACACATAGTTAGGTCTTATCTCAGTGACATTTAAGCTTTTTAATGCAGTTCCTGAAAATCACTTTCATTATTTCAGTGTGTTCTTTAATCACGTTTTTCACCTAATAATAAGCCTTCTAACATAATGTATATTTCCTTCATAACAATACAATTACAGAAAGTTTTTTTATCTTGTGTAGGTTTCTGAGACTTGCCCAGGCCCAATGTTGCAGGCTAAAATGGATGAGATTGGCAACCATTACATAGAGATGGTAAAAAACTTGAGAATGGAGAAAGATAGAGAGATCTGCAAGCTAAGGGTATGTTGATCCTACAGTGCATAAATACACAGGTCAGCACAAATTTTCTAACAAGATAATGATGGTTTCAAATTTAAAGCTACAAGAGAAAATCAACTAAAGGTAGAGTTTTACGAATATGCCATAGAAGCTTTTGTTTTAAAAAGATATTATCATATATAAAATATCATTGTTAAATTGTTTTCTAATTTAGCTTAATCTGTTCTAGGAAAGTAAAAGAATACATTAATTTTAGTGGTTTTTTTATTAATTTATTTTTTGGATATCAGTGAAGGACTCTCTATGATTTTGCTTAAAGCATGGTGATGCAGGCAAGAGCAGCATTTGAGATTATCCAGCAAAGCCACAGTTGGATTCATAAAAATCCTCAACTTTGAGGGATACTAAATAGCAAGGATTTTGTCAAGCATGAGAATAAAAATAGTGTTGAATTTTATGTACCTGTAATTGGCATCAAGATTAAGATTATTTGCAAGAATAAGTATACATTGCCTTATCCTTTAATTCTAGGTTGAATAAACCTAGTCTAACCATTAATTTACTGATTCCTGAATGTAATAAAATATACTTAAATATTTTAATAAACAAAAAACCCACATATTTGTTTCTCCAAATATCACTGTACAACCTTAATAAAATATCAAAATAAGAAAATAATGTTTTTAAAAAACTTACCTTTGTCTGACTGCTCTGGCTATGATTTCCAGCACTATGTTGAATAGATGTGGTGACAGGGGGAATCCTTGTCTTGTTCCGGTTCTGAGTAGGAATGCTTTCAACTTTTCCCCATTCAGTATGATGTTGGCTGTGGGTTTGTCATATATGGCTTTTATAATTTTGAGGTATGTTCCATATATTTCTATTTTGTTAAGAGTTTTTATCATAAAAGGGTGGTGAATTTTGTCAAATGCTTTTTCTGCATCTATTGAGATGATAGTGTGATCTTTATTTTTGCTTCTGTTTATGTGATGAATCACATTTATGGATTTACATGTGTAGAATCATCCTTGCATCCCTGGTATGAAGCCCACTTGGTCATGATAGATTATTTTTTGATGTGCTGCTGGATTCAGTTTGCTAGAATTTTATTGAGAATTTTTGCATCTATATTCATAAATGTTATGGGGAGTTCTAGCCAGAGCAATCAGGCAAGAGAAGGAAATAAGGGTATCTAAATGGAGTAAGAGAAGGTCAAACTATTGCTCCTTGCTGATGATATGATCTTATATTTAGAAAACCCCAAAGATTCTGCCAAGAGACTCTTGGAATTGACAAATAAATTCAGCAAAGTCTCAGGCTACAAAATCAATGTACACAAATAAGTAGCATTCCTATACACGAACAACAATCAAGCTGAGAATCAAATCAAAGACTCAATACCTTTCACGATAGCTACAAAGAAAATAAAATTGCTAGGAATATATTTAACCAAGGAAGTGAAACATTTCTACAAAGAGAACTATGAATCACTGAGGAAGGAAATTGCAGATGATGAAAATAAATGGAAAAACATATCATGCTCATGGATTGGCAGAATCAACGTTAACACTGCCCAAAGTGATTTACAGATTTAATGCAATCCTTACAAAAATACCAACGTCATTTTTCATAGATTTTTTTCACGGAAAAAAATAATTATACACTTCGTTTGGAACCAAAAAAGACCACGAATAACCAAAGCAACCTTAAGCAAAAGGAACAAATGTAGAGGCATCATGATACCAGAATTTAAGCTATACTACAAGGCTATAGTAATCAAAACATCAAGGTACTGGCACAAAAATAGAGACATAGACCAATGGAACAGAACAAAGAACCCAGATAGAAAGTCATCCACATATTTCCATCTGATCTTTGACAAAGTAGACGGCAATATATGCTGGGGAAAAGAATACCTATTCAATAAATGGTGCTGGGAAATTGGATAGCCACATGTAGAAGATTGAAACAGGATCCATATCTCTCACCACGCACAATAATTAATTCAAGAATTAAAGCAAACTTAAATCTAAGGCATGAAATCACAAGAATTGCAAAAGAAAATTTCGGAAAAACTCTTGTAGATACAGGGGTAGGCAAAGAATTTATGAAGAAGTCCCCAAGGGCAATCACAGCAACAACAAAAATAAATGGGACTTGATTAAGTTTAAAAGTTTATGCACAGCCAAGGAAACAATCAACAGAACAAATAGACAACCTACAGAATGGGAGAAAATATTTTCATGCTGTACATCTGATAAAGGGCTAATAACCAGAATCTACAAAGAACTCAAGCAAATCAGCAAGAAAAAACAAACCCCATTACAAAGTGGACAAAAGACATGAACAGAATCTTTCCAAAAGAAGATAGACTAATGGCCAATAAACATATGAAAAAATGTTCAACATCACTAATCATGAGAGAAATGCAAATAAAAACCACAATGAAATAAATATCACCTAACCCCAGTAAGAATGGCTTTTATCAAAAGGTCCCAAAACAGTAGATGCTGGCATGGATGCAGATAGAAAGGAACACTTATACACTCTTTGTGGGACTGCAAACTAGTGTAACCTTTATGGAAAACAGTATGGAGATTCCTTAAAGAACTAAAAATAGATCTACCATTTGATTTAGCAATCCCACTACTGGGTATTTACTCGAAGGAAAAAAAGTAATTTTATCAAAAAGACATTGGTACTATAATGTTTATCACAGCACAATTTACAATGGCAAAGATGTGGAATCAACCCAGGTGCCCATAAATTCATGAGTAATTAATAAAATGTGGTATATGTATACCATGGACTACTACTCGGCCATAAAAAAATGAATTAATACCTTTTGCAACAATCTGGATGGAACTGTAAAGCATCCTCCTAAGTGAAGTATCACAAGAATGGAAAAACAAACACCACATGTACCCATTATTAAATTGGAAATAACCAATCAACACTTATATACACAGATGGAAGTAAAACACAATGGAAATTATGCAGGTGGGAGGGCAGAGGAGGGAATGGGTGAAATCATACCTTACAGGTACAATGTACACTATCTGGGTGATGGGCACACTTATAACTTTGACTCAAGGAGTACAAAAGCAATGCATGTAACCAAAACATTTGTACCCTCTTAATATTCTGAAATAAATTAAAAATCAAAAATAAAAAGCTTAAATAAAATAAAATAACCTACCATTTTTTCTAGCAGATTTTTCCACTGCTTTATTTTCCATTCCAACATTACTAATAGCACTTTAACCTAATAGCCATCTATGTACACGCATGAGGTAAAAAGGACAATAAACAAGATTTGTAGTCAGGAAACCTGCTTTGGAGTTGCAGCTATGTCACTGTGTGACTCTTTGTCGTTTAATCTCTATGGAACTCATTACCTGTTTTGTAAATGAGGATTTTAGTAATGTTTATCTCACAGGGCTGCTGTGAGGATTGAAATAAGTAATGTAGGAAGAACATATTGTGGACCAAAAATCAGAATATAATATTAGTTATTAGTATTGGTATTTTCTTAATTAGTATTTTAAGGAATATCAAGTGACTGTTTTCTTAGCTTTATTTTAAATTTTATAGCCTAAGACTGTTACTTATAATGCTTAATCCTAAATAGCAAAGGCAGCTCAACAAAAAAAGGAGAAATTCCTAATTGGCATTCCAATTCATATTTTATATTCATGAAATTCTATAGAATTTTATAACCATTGGTATTTTACTTTTAATTTCATAACTAGCTGTGTGAGTTTGTGTCACTAAACCTCCCTGGAACTCAGTTACATATTTTGTAAATGAAGGTTATAATAATAATTATTTTCTTTTTAAATCTTTAGTCCCAATTAAACCAGTATCAAAAAGATGTTTCAAGAAGAGAAGGAAGTTGTAGTGACTTCCAATTTAAGCTTCATGAACTGACAAGCTTGCTGGAAGAGAAGGATTCCCTTATAAAGCGTCAGTCAGAGGTAAAAAAGGAAGGGCTGGGGTGGAGAGGAATAATACAAATTAGTCCTGTAGGATAAATACTTCCTATGGACTAGAAAAGGGCACATTTCCAAGATTCACTTTATTACATGAAATGGAATGTAAGTTCCTGTGAAGAAGTAGAAGATGCATATTTCAGAAGAAACAATTCAAATGAAATCTAGAAATGAAGCAAAAAATAAGTGCTATAGTACACTTAATATTTTAAGACATTGATTTTATATCTCATTATCAGTGAAACTCCCAATAAGACTGTGAGCTCCTTAGTGAATTGCAAGCTGCTTCATCAAAGTACTGTGTTATATTTCACCCTGTATCTAAAGCATGTAGCCCAGGATCTGGCATTAAATAGGCACCGAAGGAATTACCAAAAATGATGGCTAATAATATTGTATTGCTATTATTGAACAAATGGTGCTTGTAGTAACTTTCAGTGATGGACTTTCTGTTAGGAATCTATATCTGCTTCCATACTGAAGTTTCAATACTTTTCTGCTATGGCTATCCTTTTCAAGCTGTTTAGGACAAAAATTTTCACATCTTCATCTTGAGAAACATGCCCATTCGATCTCAAGTTATCCCCTATATATAGATACACTATATCAGTTAGTGAGTTCCTGCCTAGGCATATGATATAACTTGTTAGGTACTGCGAAGCAACACTATGTGATACTCAACAAGTGGGATTAGAACATTCTTACCTCAAGTCTGAAAATGTAAGGGGGCGTAATTATTCTTAGTGACTTTGGTAAACTATCGAACATACCTGTTACTTCATGTTTCTACTTTCTGTCAAATGATTATGTTGTCTTTTATTTATAAGGAACTTTCAAAGTTGAGACAAGAAATATATTCATCTCATAACCAACCCTCAAGTGGTGGAAGGACTACTATTACTACTAAAAAGTAATGTATTTTTTAATGAAATTTGAATATCATTATGGTTATTAGATAATCCAAAGTATTGCATATTTAATTGATACATCTCTAGACAGTTTTCTGCTGGCCAGTCATTCTACTGAAGAATGAATACGCACAAAAGAACATCACTATTATGGTCAATAAAATCCTGTAGCACACTTTCCCTGTATTTACAATATATTAAATACTTTGAAAGTGAAAACCAAATAATTAGTTGTTTAACCAACGACATTAGTTATAACACTTTCAGTTGCATGTGAGAGAGAAAAACTTAAACTGGGAATTAGTTAATTCATTTAGATGGAGTTGCTTGGCATCCAGATGGATTTGTGTACTCAAAATATATCTGTCTTTAACATCTTGACTCTGCTCTTTCCTGTGAATATGTCATTCTTAATCAGGATCTCCCCTCATGGTAGTGATATGAATGACCATAGCTTACATTTCAGCAAATTAGTAAAAGTATTTCCTCCCGCTCCATGGGTTATCTTTTCACTATCTTGATAGTACCATTTGTAGCATAAGTTTTTAATTTTGGAAAAGTCAGATTCATCTACTTTTTTCTTTTCTTGCTGTGCTTTTGGTATCATATGTAAGCAACTATTGCCTAAGTCTAGGTCATAAATATTTAAACCCATGTTTGCTTCTAAGGGTTTTATCATTTATCTATTATATGGAGATATGTGATCCATTTTGATTTAATTTTTATTTGATATGAAATAGGGTCCAAATTCATTCTTGTGCAAAGGGATAGCCAGTTGTCCCAGCATCGTTTGTAGAATGCACTATTTTTTCCCCATTAAATTGACTTGACAACCTTATCTATAATCAAATGACCATTAATGTAAGAGTAAATTCATAGACTGTCAATTTTATTCCATTAGTCTATTTGCCTGTCTTTATGCCAGTGCCACACCGTCTTGATTACAATAGCTTTTTAGTAAGTTTCAAAATCAGGAGTGGGAGTTTTTCAAACTGCCCATCTTTCCATGATTGTTTTGGCTATTTTTGGTACCTTGCTTTTCCATGTGAATTTTAGGATGAGTTTGTCAATTTCAGCAGAAAATCCTTTTGGAATTTTTATAAGAATGTCATTGAATATGCAGAACACTTTGAGTAGTATTACCATGTTAACAATATTAAGTCTTCTTACCCATTAGCATGGCATCCCTTTCCATTTAGATCCTATTTAATTTCTTAAAACAATGTTTTGTAGTTTTTATTGGATGTTTTATACTTCTTTTACAGATTTATTGCTAAATATTATATTTTTGATGCTATTATACGTAGAATTATTTTATTTTCATTTTCAGATTGTTGATGGCAAGTGTCTAGGATTACAACCGATTTTTTTGTATTGACCTTGCATTCTTTAACCTTGCTGTACTCATTTATTAGTTTTAATAGTTTTTTAATTGGATTTCTTTAAAATTTCAATATACAAGATCTTGTCATCTGCAAATAGAGATAGTTTGACATCTTCATTTTGAATTTGGATGCATTTTCTTTCTTTTTCTTGCCTAATTGCCCTAGAACCTCCAGTACAATGTGAAATAGAAGTGGCAAGAGTGGATACTCTTGTCATTTTCCTGATGTTAGGGGCAAACATTTACTCTTTAACCTTTAAATATGATGCTAGCTGTGAACTTTTCATAGATATCTTTATCAAGTTGAGGAAGTTTTCATCTATTCTTAGTTTATAGAGGTTTCTTTTTTTAAATCATGAAAGTGTGCTGGAAATTGTCAAATGCTTTTTCTATGCCTATTGAGATGATCATGAGGTTTTTCTCCTTTATTCTATTAATATGGCATATTGCATTAAATGGTTTTCAAATGCTACAACAACCTTGCACCCTTGGGATAAAGCCCACTTGCTCATGTTATGTAATTATTTGTATATGTTACTGTATTTATTTTGTTAACATTTTGTTGAGAATTTTTCCTTCTATGTTCATAAGTGATATTGATCTGTAGCTTTCTTTTCTTGTGTTTTTTTGGTTTTGGTATTGGGGTAAAACTAGCCTCATAGAATGAGCTGGGAAGTGTTCTTTCCTTTTCTACTGATTGGAAGACTTTCTGAGGGTTAATATTAATTTTTCTTTTTTTTTATTTCAGGGTATTGTGAGGGTACAAACATTATGGTTACACTTTATGTCTTTGTCTCACCCAAGTGCGGGTTAAAGACATGCCCTTGCCCCCCTACAGTGCTCCCCGTGTCCTTTAGTTGTGGATTTACCCTCCTCATCCCCCTAATCCCTGCGGAGTATTTCTGCCATGTGATTAAACGCTTGATGGAATGCTCTAGTTGGAGCTATTTGGGCCTGTGCTTTCCTTCATGGGAATTTTTTTTTTTTTAATTACTAATTCAAACTCTTTTCTCGCCATAGGTCTATACATATTTTCTATTTGTTCTTGAGGTGGTTTGGTAATTTGTGTCTTCCTAAGAATTTGTTCATTTTATCCAAGTTATCTACTTACTGATTTTTATTTCTGTAAGGATCTCCCTTCTCCTCTTTCATTTCTTATTTTAGCAATTTGAGTCCCTTCTCTTATTTTTTTTTATTTTTTATTTTTGGTGAATCTAGATGAAGGTTTGCCAGTTTTGCTGACTTTTTTAAAAACTAATTTTGGTTTCAGTGATTTTTTTCTGTTGTTTTATATTGTCTATTTCATTTATTTCTTCTCTAGTCTTTATTATTTCATTTTCTTCTTCTTGTTTGAGGTTAGCTCGCTCTTCTTATTTTCATTGCTAAGATGGAAGTCTAGGTTGTTGATTCGAAATTGTTTTTCTTTTGTAAGTAAAGGTTTACAGCTATAAATTTCCCTCTGAGCACTGCTTTCACTGTATCCCATAAATTCCAGTCTGTTATATTTTCAACTGCAGCCATCTCAAAGTATTTTCTGACTTCTCTTGTTATTTCTTGTTTGACCCATTCATTATTTAGGTATGATACTTAATTTATATGCATTTTTGAATTTTCCAAATTCCTTATTGCTATTTAATATTTATTTCTAACTTTATTCCATTGTAGTCAGCAAACATACTTTGTATGATTTTCAGTGTTTTTAAAGTTTTTGAATCTTTTTCTTGTTCTATAACCTATGTCTATTTTAGAAAATCTTCCATGTGTACTTGAGAAGAATATGTATTCAGCTATTATTAGGTAGAGATTTCTATAGATGTCTGTTAGATCTAGATGATTTATACTGTTTTTTTATTTTAGCATATTAAGGGGGTACAAATGTTTAGCTTACATATATTGCCTTTGCCCCACCCGAGTCAGAGCTTCAAGCATGTCCATCCCTGAGACACTGTGCAATGCACCCGTTAGGTGTGAATATACCCATCCCCTCCTCCCCCCTCCCACCTTCCTGACACCCAATGAATGTTACTGCTATATTTGCACATAAGTGCTGATCAGTTAATATTAATTTGATGGTGAGTACATATGTTGCTTGTTTTTCCATTCTTGTGACACTTCACTCAGTAGAATGGGCTCCAGCTCTATCCAGGGTAATACAAGAGGTGCTAGATCACCATTGTTTTTTGGGGCTGAGTAGAACTCCATGATACACATATATGGCATATTATTAATCTCCTTATGTATTGATGGGCACTTGAGTTGTTTCCACATCTTTGCAATTGTGAATTGTGCTTCATTCGTTTTTATTCTTTTTAAATTTTTTCTTCTGACTTTGTATTTTCAAATAGCCTATCTTCTAACTCACTAATTCCTTCTTTTGCTTGATCAATTCTTCTTTTGAGAGACTCTGATACATTTCTCACTTTGTCAGTTGAATTTTTCAGCTCCAGAATTTCTGCTTGATTTTTTAAAATTATTTCAATCTCTTTGTTAAATTTCTCTGACAGGCTTCTTAATTCCGTCTCTGTGTTGTCTTGAAGTTCATTGAGCTTCTTCAGGACAGCTATCTCCATCACTCTGGAATTGTTCACTAGTACCTTATTTAGTTCATTGGTGAGGTCATGTTTTCCTGGGTGTTCTTCATGCTTGTGAATGTTCATCAATATCTGGGTATTTAAGAGTTAAGTATTTATTTTAATTTTTGTGGTCTGGGCTTGTTTGAATCTGTCCTTCTTAAGAAGGCTTTCCAAGTATTCAAAGGGAATTGAGTTTTCTGATCTAAGTTTTTGGACACTACCACTGTATCAGTGCTGGGGGCATCCCAAGCCCCGTAATGCTGTGACTCTTGCAGATTACTGCCTTGGTAGACTTGGGTAAGATACAGAAGAATTCCCTGGATTACCGGGCAAAATCTCTCACTCTCTTCCCTCACTCTCTGTGCTAAGCTGCTGGAGTTGGGGGAGGAGTGATATGGGCACTCCCTCATTGCCACTGCAGCTAGCTGTGCCAGCTGAAATCTGAAGCCAGCCCAGTCTCACCCAAAGCCCGTGGTGACTATTGCCTGGCTGCCTCTGATGTTTATTCAAAGCTCCAGGGCTTTTTCATCAACAAATGGTGAATCCTTCTTCCCTCTTGGCAGCATGTTTCCCTCTAGGCCAGGGTGAGTCTAGAAATACCATCTAGGAACTAAGGCCTGGAATTAGGGACTTGATGAATCTGCTTTGTACTTTATGTCACTGTGCCTGAGCTAGTACCTAAGTTGCAAAACAAAGTACTTTGAACTATTCTCTTTCCTTTCCACAAGTGGAAGAAGGGTTTCCCTGAGCTATACTGTCTAGAGTTGGGGTAGGGTTGACACAGGCACTGGCTTGGCTGCAGCTCCTCATGTCTCACTGGGTCACGTGCACCCCATATCCACTGGGTCTGAGCCAGCACACCCACTGAAATTGCCCAAGGACTGAATCCTTTGTGGTCTGACTACCTTATGAATTTATTCTAGCCCCTAGGCCACTTTTTGTCAGCTGGTGGTGGGACTAGACGGAACTCAGGTTTCAGAGTGGAGGATTTCCTTCTAGCCAGGCCAGTCTAAATGCTCCCTCCTTGGGCACCTGCAGAATTCTGCCCTGTGCTGTGTTCCCCTGTGAGGGGGGCGGCTCTGAGTTCCAATGCAAAGTCCCACAGTCATGTCACTCTCTCTCCCCTGGGCACATAGATTCTCTCTTCACTCAGTGCACTGGCACGGCACTACTGGGACATGAGGGAGGGGAGGCATAGACAATGCAAGGCTATCTTTTGTGCCCTTTCAGTGCCTCTTTCTTTGGTATAATATGAAAACTATGTCCTGTGCTTGCTCACCTAATTTTTAGTTCTTCTGTAGGTGCTTCCTTGCATGGATAGTTGTTGAATTTGGTGTTTGTGCAGAGGAACGATTGCTGGAGGTTTCTGTTTGGCCATCTTGCTCCACCTGTTGCTCCCTCTTTTAGTTCTTGAACATATTTATTATAACTTCTTTGAAGTCTTTGTCTTCTAAGTCCACCATCTGGCCCTCTTTACAAGTACTATTTGTTGTCTGCCCTACCATCTTTATGTGTTACTATTTCTTCTTTCTTTGCATGTCTTAATTTTTTGTTGAAAACTAGACATTTTAGATAATACACTGTAGCAACTTGGGATATTGATCCCTGTCTCCACACTTTCACCCCTTTCTAGGGGTCGTTTGCTTGGTTTTTTGTTTAGTGATTTAGCTACACTAATTCTTCAAAGTCTTTTTTTCTCCAAAGTGTGATTCTTCTGATGTCCCTGATTCAGATATTTTCTTTTTTTTTTTACTTCTAACCTAACTACCTAGGTGGTACCCTGGATTGGTATATTAGACTTCAGGCTGTTCTACCATTTGCTTATATCCTAGAGCTCCCAGCCTCCTCTTAATTGCTCTCCACCAAGACCACCGTTGTTTTCGATAACATTCTTAGACATGGATTTCTACCTTATATTTCCCAAATCAAGTCAGTCTCATCACACAGAGCTGTGGAGTTTTTGTCCTTATAGCCTGCCTTTCACACTGGGCAGAATCTCTATGACACTGCACATGAACTGGGGCAGGCACCCACTTCTTCCCGAGTGACATCCCTGTTCTGTCAGTGAACATTGTGGGAAGGTGGCAGCCCTTCATCTTCTCAGCTTGCCCCTCTCATCATGGAACCTTTGAACAAGGAGCATGTTGGGGTGGGGATGATCAAGGACTCAGTATTCTCAGCCTGCCATGTCTGGAGTAGAGTTTCCATCTTACAAATGGGGGCAGGGGAGAGGAAAAGAGCACAAGATATTCAGCCATTTTTGCCTGCAACATGGGGTTGGGAGTGGGAGGCAGTTGCATGGGAAACATAGGTAGCCTTCCTATCCTGGGACAAATCCAAATCCCTGACAAGAAGCTGCGGGGGTGGGGGAGAGGGAGCCACTATCTTCTTAGCTGCACTGTCCCAGAGTAGAACTTGTATAACATGAAGTTAGGGAAGGGGTTAAAGGAGAAAATCATGGCCCAAACATCATACTCTCAATGTTCTTAACAAGGTTTAGTAGATTTTCTTGAATGTTTTTCTATTTGCTGTCTTCTCTTGAGTCCAGAGACTTTAAATGATTGATTTTTTAAATTATAATTTTCATCAGTTAAATCATTGTTTTATTGTGGAGAGGATCTGTCAAACTCCTTACTCCTCCATTCTGGAAGTTTCATCTTGCCATTATCATTTTGCTATTTGTTTTCTATTCGTCCACATTTGCTTTGCTCCCTTTTACCCTCTTCTTTTCTTCTTTTGGATTATTTTTTCATGATTGCATTTTACTTATTTTATTGGTTAATTAGATATGCTTCTTTTTTATGATTGCAGTAGAGTTTACAGTATTCTTCTTTTTTTAACTCATCACTGTCTACCATCAAATATTATACCTTATCGCATGTAGCATAATAATTTTATAATAGTAAACTTCCATTTCCCCTTCATGATCTTGTTGCTATTTTTGTTATATATTTACTTTTACATATATTATAAACTCCAAATGCATTATTATTTTTTATGTCAACAATTATCCTTTAAAGAAATATTAACAAGAAAAACAATGTCGTAAATTTACCCACATATTTATCTTTTCTGGTGCTATTGATTCCTTTGCTTAGATCCACATTTCTATCTTGTATCATTTTCCCTCTGCGTAAAGGACTTCTTTAATATTTTTTAACATGTTGCCCTTCTGGAGAAGACTTATTTTGGCTTTTTATGTCTGAAAACAGTCTTTATCTTGTCTTCATTATTCAAAGATATTTTTGCTATGTATAGACTAGTAAGCTGAGAGGTTTTTTTTTAAAGTACTTTAAAGGTGTCACTTCACTATCTTCTGACTTTCATTGTGCCTAAGAAGTTTTCTATTGGTCTTATGATTATTTCCTCTTTGAGTAATGTTCTTTTTTCTTTGGCTGTTTTTAAGATTATCTACCACAGGTTTTCAGCAATTTGATAATGATGTGCCTCTCTGTATTTTTCTTCATGTTTCTTTTCCTTGAGGTTCACTGAGCTTCTTGGATATGTGTTTATAGTTTTTCATCAAGTTTGGAAATAATTTGATTGTTATGCCTTCAATTATTTTTTGCCTTCTGCCAATCCTGCAAGACCTCAATTTTACATACATACAGACACTTTATATTTTCCACAGATAACGCATGCTGTGTACATTTTTTGTCTTTTTCCTCGTTTTATTTTGGATTTTTCAATGTCTTCAAATGTACTCGTATTTTCTTCTACAGTGTCTAATCTGCTGCTAATCCCATCTAAATGTATTTTTCATCTTTAGAAGTCCAACATGGATCTTTTTCATATCCAACATTTCTCTATTCATTGTGCTTATGATTTCCTCTAACTTCTTGAATATACATTGTATATTTTGTATGTTTCGAATAGATGTATCTTTGCCTACTCATTTTTAATCAGTGGTGTTTCTTCATCTGTTTCTATAATATTAATTCATTTTTCTCCTCATTATTAGTCATATCTTCCTGCTTCATTACATGACTAATTTTTTATTGAATGTCATATATACATTGTGATTTTACGTTGTTGAAGTCTAGGTTTTTTTTCTTTTTATATTGCTTAAAATATTTGAAGTTTTCTTCTGGGATGAAATTAAGTTACTTGGAAACAATTTAATACATTTAAGCTTTGCTTTTAAACTCTATTGAAACAACGTGCAGTCTAAGGCTAATTTCATCCTGCTACTAAGGCAACACTCTCCTGTGGTAGCTATCTGATGCCCCCTATATTGGGAAATCTTTCCACCTTGTTACGGAACACAAAATATCACCATCCCTATGTGAGCTCCAAGGATTGCCAGACTGCTCCTTTCCAGTGGTTCTTTCCTCAGTCTTGCTAGCTTCCTCACTGAGTACACTGATCAGAACTCACCCAGACTCCTGAAGAAGCCTCTACAGATCTCCTGACCTCTCTTCATCTATGTAGCTCTCTCCTATCTGGTATTCTGTCCCACAGATTCTAGCTTCCTTGGTCTACCTTTACTCTAAACTCTGTCACCTCAACTTGGTGAGACTGCTAGAATCTCTTTGGCTTCCCTTTCCCTATACTGTGACCAAGAAAATTTCTTCAAGAAGTGAGCTAGACACTTGTAGAGCTCCTATCATTTGTTTTCCTTCTCTGGGATCACTGTCCTGTGTTGCCAGTGGTCCATTATGGCCAGAAGCAGAAGGCCCTTCCCTTTATTCTCTTGAAAATAATGGTAGTAAATCTTTGTCCATTGAAAGGGGTTTTTCTTTTTAGAAACAGTTAAAAGTCATTCAGAGCCAAATTTGCTGAACAAGGGCAATTAAACCAGGAGCAACTAAAAATGAATAAGTTATTTTCTCAAGCAGCCTGTAAACTAACTCTTTTCTTGTGTATAGATACAGGACACAGTATCCAATCCTAGGCCTCCTGTATGATGACTATGAATATATACCACCAGGTAGTGACACACAGACTATTGTCATTGAGAAAACAGAAGACAAATGGACTTGTGTAAGTTCACTTGGGCATTTCTAGCCCTATTTTGACTATTTCTTAACAGCTTTTAAAAATTAAGGTAAAATATCAAATGAATTAAAAACCTTGAGTATTTTTTTCTCAAGACTTTCAATGCTTCCATTACTGATATACAGTGGGAATTAAGAAACTTCAGAAAGATTCATATATGGGGTAATATAATTGATTAGCTAAGCTATGATAAGTTAGATAGGATTTTTACCCTAAAGGGAAAGAAGATTAACGTTTACAATATGCTAATTTTATTTATTTTCTTGTGTATCTCAGGAGTTATTGAACTGATTCCATTCAAATTTTCTAAAAAAAAAAAAAGTTTCCTTTTTTCTAAAGAAGGTGGCAAACATCTTATACAATTATGAAGGGAAGTGGAGGATGGAGAAGAGGCATGTTTTAATACAATTTGTCTTACAATCTTGAATGTGGTACTTATTCCTGTAGATTATACTTTTTTAGGATTTTTGAAAGAAGATAAGAGTTGTTTCCCACTAGATTATATGATCCTTCAGCTTTAAATTCCACAGTTATAGTGAGGCTGCTGAAGAGTTCTTTAAACATCATGTACTCTAATATCTACTCTACCTTCTACAACATCCTCCAGGACGACCAGGTGGCATGGACCTTAGCATCTTTCTAAGTGGTCCAATCCATTGCTAAGGGGACTGATTATTAAACTCTTCTTATAAAAGATTGAAAACTACTTCCCTAAACTTGTACTTATTGACCTATTAACCTTTAAAATAGTGATCATCAAACAGGGGAGACACAGTTGTCCCTCAGTATCCATGAGATGGGTTCTAAAATCCCCCATGGATATAAATACCTGCAGATACTCAAGTCCCTTATATAAAATGGTATAGCATTTGCATATAACCTGTGAACATCCTCCCATATACTTCGAATCATCTCTAGATTATTAAAAATACCTGACACAATGTAAATGCTATATATGTAGTTGTTATGCTGTGTTGTTTAGGGAATAATGACAAGAAAATAAGTCTGTACATGTTCAGTAAAGACACAATTCTTTCCTCGAATAATTTTAATCTGTGGGTGGTTGAATCTTTGTCCATTGACAAAGTGTGGAACACATGGATATGGAGAGCTGATTATATATACATTCCCTAGCATAGTCATTCTCTCAGTTTTGCTCCCTAGGGGACATTTAGCACTGCCTGGAGAAATTTTTGGTTTCCACAACCGGGTGTGTGGGTATTATTAGCATCTAGTGTGTAGAGGCCAAGGATGCTGCTAAACATACTACATTGTGCAGGACAGTCCCCCCAAACAAACAATTATCTAGCCCCAAATGTTAATAGTGCTGAGGTTGAGAAACCCTTCTAACAGAACAGAATGCTCTTGAGTTTTTTTTTTTTTTCATAATTATTTACTCCTACACTACTGCAAGAAATTCTAATATTAAGCCACGGATGGTGGTCATAGGAATGTGCGATATCTCTCAGGTGCAATGGACAGAAAAAAGGTTGAGAATCCCAGCTCTCAAATCATACAGAATCTGACTTAAAACATTGTGAAAAAGACAACTGTTGATTTTTTATATTAAAATTCCCCACCTATCTGCTTAGGTACTAAAAGTAGGCAAAACTAACTCTATTTATTGAAGTCAAGAAGTGATTACCCTTGGGGGGTTGATACTGATTGCAAGGGAGCATAAGGAGAGCATAGGGATACTAATAATGTACTGTTTCTTTATCTGGATGATAGTTGCATATGCGTGTTCAGTTTGGGAAAATTCATTGAGTTGAATGCTTATAATATGTCCGCTTTTTCTACATGTTTATTATACTTCAATAAAAGTCTTACATGCTTAAGTATACTGTAATGAGCAATAGATAAATTACAAATATCAACCATGTATTCTGCAGAACATTTTGAAGAAATTTTAAAATACACTTCTAATGTATAGTTAATAAAATTAAGCATCTGTTGAATAACTAACTTTAAAAATACCCATAATAATTAATTAAAGATTAAAAAATGTTTTGGTAAAAACAAGCTCAAATATTTGAGGAAACAAAAAAATTCAGAAAGTTTTTATCTCTGAAGGCCTTCTTTAATTATAACCAAGCCATCAATCTTGTAAATAGGGTTGTTATCATCAATTGAAACAATGTTTAGTAATGCCAAAATGAAAATAACTGCGTAATTTGAGCTTTCATTTATGCTGTTTTTCTTAGATCACTAATTAGCTGAAAATTACTTATTACTAATTACTAGCCAATAAAGGGTACTTGATGGCCAAGAACTAGATGAGCAGCAAGAGAAAGTCAGCATAGGATTTGAAATTTGTCACTCAGAAATAATTTGATGATGAAAGTTAAAACTGAGAAGCAATTGCTGCTACTAACCGCATGTGCCCCAGAAGTGGCAACAGTGTGAGTACCTGTCAAAGAGTCTACAGAATTGTAGCCATTACTTCTCTCTTCATTAAAAATCTGCAGCAATAAACATCAAACTTGATATCTGAAAGGACGATAGACACCGATAGAAAGTTCAAACTATATTTAAACTCACAGATGATATATCCATATTTCTGAACAGAGACATTTGGGCATATTTAACCTCTAAATATAACAGTAAGGAGGAAATCTACTCAATCCTGTTTCCCTTCTGCTTAAAGTCATTTGAAATATCTACTTTGACTAAAATCAGATAAATTATTGTTTCATTGAATATACGTATCAAAGAGTATCACAAAAGTGCAATACATTTCCTTTGGTTTTATACATGTCAATTTAAATAATTTTCCATAACTGTGTACATACAAGGTCTTAATTATGAACCATTTGTAAGATAACTTTTTTTTTCTTTTCTAGCCACAAGTGAATCCATTTTAAAGCATACAACTCAAAGGAGGTTTTGTGTGTCTGCATTAGTACTTCGTTATTTTTCTATCACTGAAGGCCAATCAAAATTTGAACCATGTTACTACCCAACGAACCTAATGAAATGAATTAGTTCTGCAGACGACAGTTTCTCCAGCCATTTATGAAACCTGAATCATTTCTATAACATCTATGTATTCAATGTAACAACATAAAAACTGAAAGAGGGGCCTGCTTGTTTAAACTTTGATTTTGGACACTGTAGAACATAATCTGTTATTTTTCAGATAGGCTGTTTCCTAGATACTGAACTTATTTGTTGGGGTAAAGATTTTACAAGTTATTCCATTAGAAGATTTCTCTGATGTTAGATGAGCAGTTCGGCTGTAAGATTAGGTTTTTTTTCTTTTCCTTTTTATACAGAAAGAGGCAAAAGACAACTGAACTTCAAAAAAATAGTTTAGTGTATATTGTCTGTATTTGCTTTTCTTACATTAAGCCTTGTGACTAAAAGATATGCTTTATTACATGCTATTTACACCTCTTGGAAACGTAACTAAATCAAAGGTGATGGTTAATTTCATTTAGCAGGGAAGTGGGATAATATCTTCTTAAACAACTAAATCCACTAAATTGTACATTATGTTATTGTGGTTCTAAGTATGTATCGGTGCCTTGGAAAATCTGTTTTCAAGGCATATCCTCCCCAAATGAGCCCACCCACTTCCTTAAAAACATATAATGCTGTATGGTAGTAGCAAGTGGAAGGAATGTAGGCTTTTCCATAGTGGTATATAAATGTAACATTGAAATATTACATAGATATAAAGGCTTAGGGAATAAAATAGCAACAACAAATACTTGATAGCTGTATCCTACTTGGGAGAAATATTTTATAATAGAGTATCTAATATATTTAGAATTTGGTTAATTAATTGGGCTCTAATGACCTTACAAAGTGAACCTAAGTAGTTTTTAAAAACATTACGAGAATGAAATTTCTTAATTTCAACCTGTCTGATTAAAGTTAAGAATTAGCAAAAATTAAAACTTTGCCTTTGTCAAAGTATAGATTAAGGCAACAAATATATTTGGGTTATATGTAAATAAAGTTTTACACTGAAATATCTCTGCAAGTATCCATATAAAATTCTATTATCCCTTATAATTATATTCTAACAATTATTCATTTTACTAAGAAACTGTTAAGAACAGATGAGGCACTATAATAAATTAAGCCATAAATGAGAAAAATGCTTTTAGTATTCTTTTACAGATATATTCAAATAGGTCTTCATATGAAGCTAAATGCCTTATTTATATTAATACTTTGGTTAAAAAGTTAAGCTCTGTAACATGAATTGATGTTATTTCAATTTTATCAATATCTTGTGATAGAAAATGTTAATATTCTCCATGAACTATATAGTCCTTACACTTTTTCCCCTTGGTGTAGGAGCAATATAGCAGCTTCTCCTCTGCTAACTACTCATATATATATAACTGTAACAAAAGTGTACTATGTTATCCAAATATTACAAATGATATAAGGGGAAGTTTTCATTAGCTTGATAGAAAACTGCCATTATTACTGTTTGACAATGAGAACATGTGTGATTTTTCCAAAATATTAAAAATGACAGAGTCCAAAATATGAAGTCAGCATTTTATTGGCCCAGTTGATACATGGATATTAAATGGAGGTCATAACAAGGTCCTTATTATACTTAATTTTAAAAATTCTAATACAAAATTTAATGCTATAGAGAGCTGTTCTCTGTATTTAAATGGTTATCATTTAAATATGCATTCCTTTTCCAATTTGTGATTAAGATCAATAGAAATAGTAGTGATATGTTTTCCTCTCAAGTTTCACTCAGCTTATCTATGAAAACTACATAGTTCAGGTGAGGCCCATTTATCCAATTTCTATTCCAGTATATGTTTGCTTTAGATTTGTCAAATAAAATGGAGGCTGCGTGATGACATGCAGAGTAATTTTTTACATGTCTAAGTGAAATATGTGAAGTATCTGTATGGTTTTTGTGAAAGTTCAAGTAGGAAACGTGCAGGAAGGATTTTTAGCTTAGCTGTATATTTTTGTCAGGAAATTATCATGTGAAGGTTTACGTTGGAGCTAATAAGCACTGTTCTCATTGAAAACAAAACAAAGCAAAAAAAACTCCCTGATGTGGACTACTTTAACATAGTTCAATTTCCAGTTGATGCAGGTTTCTGTTTTAAATTAGAATTTCTTTGCTTACAAACCTACTTTTCTAAGTTCCATAACTCACTTGTTTCAAACGTCATTTCACAAAGCATACATCCCATTCTTGTAATGATGCTTTAACTGCATTATTTTTTCTCAACATGGACAGTACAAAAGGACCAAAATAAAGCTTTAAAAAATTTCATCTCACTATCCAATTTAGGTCACCTTATAGAAAAGCCATCCTCACACCATTTTCCCATTATTTCGATCTACAAAGATGATATGTTTCTTCCAGAAATAATTTTTTTGAAAATAATTCTTTTGAAAGTAAATAATATACTGTGAAAAGATTTAATTACAAGGTTCATCTTCCCCACCACATGCTAATACTAAATTTACTGGATTTTCATAATTTTTTGTCCAATTGAAAAAAATATAAGGTATTTCATGCTCACCCTAGATAAATAGTAAATAGAAAACATTTAAATGAAGAATGTAATTAACAATTGCATTTTTCTTAGTAAAACCTTTAACAATATTTAGTACAGAATAAAAACAGACCTCGTTTTAGTCTACAAAGGAACACTGGAATTGTTATAGAATTAGATGATAGCCAGGCAGTCTTGGTAATCTTGGGTTGGTCTCTTGTACAAAATGAGATGTTAGGTTCATGATCTTTATGTTTGGTTTCTCACCCTACCACACTAAAATAATTCTTTGTAATCGAAGTATGTGTTCCTGAGATCTTTTATGTTAAGGGACAGCCTTTGCAATATAATGCTTTTGTTCTACAGTTGGTTTGCTAACACAGTGTTGAATACTCCTACTTCATATGCGCCAAGATCCAACAAAGCAGACCAATTTCTTAAAATGGGAGAACACATAGGCTTTTTGATGTAGTTCCCTCAAGGCGTCTGATGATCCAGCACTGCTATGGTGGTGGGTGGTGTTGAAATCTAGGATGACAGGGTTTTGGAATAAGATGAGAGGTTACTAAGACTTACATTATGGGTTAAATGGGATAGTTGTTAATATTGTCAGTTGGTTTAGATTTTAAAATGGAGCAATTCCCTTTAGTTTCTTGGGTAATGATCAAAAAGAAAGGCATAACAACTGGAACAAGCAGATGAAATATTTTTAGTTTGGGACATCTGGTGTTATACCCTTGCACCTACAAATTAGTCAATTTCTTCTGCAGGGCCTTTAGATTGCTGATAACAACATCCAGTTCTATCTGAGACCCAAGGTTCTAAGAGATCTTTCTCAACCAGTTCCAAATTTACAAGCTAATTCTTTTGGAAGAACAGGGTGGAGCTGGAAAATCGTTGTGAACCTGGGAAGATTCTTTAATCCAATAATATTCTAGGGTTCAAATGCAGTCTTGCATTTTCTCTAAATAAAGACTTATTAGTTCTAAAAATCTTATTGGATAGCATTGCAAGCCTAGCCAGCTTTTTCTGGGTTCTCAGAACAAGGGGAAGTAGAAAGAGCTGAACAAGAGTATTCTCTTGTTCCTCCGCCTTCCTAGGAGATGAGCCATTTTCCCCCCTAGAAATAGATATATTAAAAATTATACTACATCTTCCTTCAAAATTCTTAAAAAGATACATGGGATTTGCTTCAAATTAAACCAGTAGAGGAAGGAGGCATTAAAATAAACCAATCAGGGGTAAGTAGATGAAGGGAGGAGTGAAGAAGAATATAAATGAAACAAGATTGGTCATGCAGGAATAATTGTTGAAGCTGGGTGATAGCTATTGAGGTTCATTATATTCATCTACTTTTGTATATGGTTTTCTGCAATTAAAGATATAAATATATCTATAAGGGGAATTCAGGATTCAAACTGGCAGTTGTCCTACTTGAGACATGAGTTGAATTTAAGGGCCCTACCTGGGTAACAATTCCCAAATACTTTCTTCTCCTGGTATGGCATAGACCATTTAGAAATGACAAGTGGACAAATCTATCTGCACATGACCCGGAACTGTTCTACAAAAATAATTTTTCAGTAATTCCCATTTTTTTCTCCTTAGGGCAGAATCTGTTCTGGCATATAGAAAAGCCTTATGCCAGTAAAATCTGTATTTTTTAAGACAATATTTTGTTTGTAACATGGGCTAAAGTCTTAACTGCTCTACTTGGGCTGAGGTTTTCTAGGCCTAATTTACAAGTAGAAGAAAATCCATCTAGTTTTCTTCTACTTCACTATAACCACAAACAACTGGAATAAGCTCTTAACATGGCTCTCTGCCATGTTAGATTTTCCAAAGTTAATATTCTGAAGTTAAGAAAGATAAAAAATTTATTCTCAAGGAATGGAATCTTATCTGTATTGTAGCTCCTCTACAACACATTCCTCACACAGCCTTCAGAGTGATCTTCAAAATATAAATCATATCACATTACTCCCTTGCTTAAATTCCCCCAATGGCTTCCCACTTTAAACTTCTCACAGGTCTGAAAGTCTTACCAGTACCCCTCATTAACCATTGCCCAGCCAAAGCTTGTTCCACCTCAGGTTATTTGCACTTGCAGGTTTCTCTGCCTTCTTTTCTCCACAACATCTTCATATGACTAGTTCCTTCTTGCAACTCGTGTCTCAGCTCAAACACCATGTCCTCAGTAAGCATTGCCTCTATGCACTCACCCACAGCTATCTGCTTAAGCAAAGTTGCCAATGTATACCAGAATTACACTGGGTGTTTTTGTCTACTATCTCATTACTCATATGGCGGCAACAAAGGGGAGCTTGCTAGAAATGCATAATTGTAGCTCCCACCCCATACCTACTGAATCAGAATATGCATTTCAACAAGTTCCCTAGGTGATCGCGGTAGACATTAAATTTGAGAAGCACTGGTCTAACATGCAAGGCTAATAGAGTTCTTTCTCTGTTAATGACTATTAAAGTATAATTAGTAAACCCAATTGACAAAGAGTCTTAACTAATAGTACTATATATCTAGGTACATTAATTCTGTTAAATGCTGACTACTTTGAATATAGCAAGTTATTTTTATGCTCACTGGCAGAAATCTCTCCCAAATACTTAAATCAATACTTTTCCTTTTGAATGTGTATTGGAAACATAATTAGATGCATTCATTTCTCAGGACTGTGCAATTTAAGCAAGTTAAGAACCTTTAGTTTTCTCTATAATATCTCAAGTCTTAAAATGGGCACCTTTATTTATCATATTTCAGTATGGTTTTAGCAATAACATTTGAGGAATATGCATGCCATAGTCATTATAATTGTTTAAATTCCTAGCTCATTTTTTGTCAATGCACAAAAGTCAAAAAGATGTTAAAGAAAGGACCAAACTGCCTAAGAGAAATTTGAAGTGCAAAGTCTTTTAATACAGAATGAACATTACAACACAACTTTAAATGAATTCATAAAACCTTGAAGTGCAACAAATGCTTTTTATTGTATGCTCATTTCAATGAGTAACATTTAGAAATAATAATCCCACATAACAGTGACGATCTTATTTTACAGCGTGTACATCATTTACAGCCACATAACACACAATTTTAGTAGATTTTCCAAAGTTAATATTCTGAAGTTAAGAAAGATAAAAAAT
Organism: Indri indri; assembly: GCA_004363605.1. Taxonomy (NCBI): domain Eukaryota; kingdom Metazoa; phylum Chordata; class Mammalia; order Primates; family Indriidae; genus Indri; species Indri indri. The sequence goes on from RJWJ010012168.1 coordinate 29,919, forward strand.
TTATTCTCAAGGAATGGATTCTTATCTGGTGCAAAAACAGAAAGGTGAACATTTGAAACACAAAGCCACAATATAGCATGAAGTAAAATTACACTTTAATTTGTTGAACAGCTGAATGTAAACATGAAACAACTAAAACTTAAAAGTACACATCATATGCATTACATTTATGAACAGGATTTTCATTAAATTTCCCTAAACCAGCTTTTAATATTAAGCGCCATTTTGATTTGCAGCATGCTAACACAAAGCGTTGTTAAACGGATGCATATTTTAAATTTATACACTGTAAACTGAATATCCACCTCCAAACTCTATTGGCAGTATACTGTTATGTTAAATACTGCATAAATACTGCCTCACATTGAGAATGCATGTTAATAATATGGTATATAGATTTTAAAAATCAAAAGTTTCAATAATGGCATAAAATTGCACCTTTAAACATTAGAGCAAGTAAGACTAGAACAATCATACTTGCTAAGACTGTCCTAAAAAACCCTCTAGACATTATAATACTTAAGAAAACTGTGTTCTCTCAATTTAATCTTTAGATCATTAAGAAATACAGTGCTGATTTCATTTGCAACACTACTGCTGCATCCATTTTAGAAAGCCACATTTGACTCAAATATACTTTTTTAATATATGCCATACTGAACAACAATCAACTCGAACATCCAAAAAAGGGAACTTTAATCCTTAGACTTCACCTTAGACTTCAGCACAGAATGCTATATTTTAAACATCCTATCCTGTGATAAAATATTAGCAGCTTTGAAATTCTTTTTTAATAGTACTGAATTAATCTAACCTGTTTTCTAGTGAATTTTCTTTTAATGAATACACAAAACTTTTGTCATTTCTGGAATTCAATTTCCAGGTACAATATAAAAGGCTCAATGAGTAAGTGACTGATGGATGACTGCATTTTATTTCCCCACCCAATTTCTAAAATTTCTTAAAAGTGAGGCTTGCTTGCAATTGCAAGACATTGCTAAACTCAATTATGTATTCTTTTCAGAAACATTTGACTGTAGTATGATCAGCCAAATAAAGTATTTGTCTTTGCTTTTCCCCTCTGTAGTTTTAATATTATTAAATAGACACTTAAGAAGTTTTTCTGTGACCATTCTATGGTGCTTCTTAAATTATTTAAGAAATTTTCAAAGGGCTATGAGATCCCATTAATTCAAATGTTTAAGATCTTTAATACAAAGAATGTAAATTTATGATTTAATATCAAGCTTTGAAACCAGATGAAAGTTAGTGAGATTTTTCTCCCATGTAGCATATCATATTTTGTAAATAGCTTCTTTCCTTATATTGATCTTATTACATAAGAGCCTCCTTGTGGTGCCTCATAATATGCTGATTTTTTTCTGATGGTCTTCGGAATCCCTTCTTGCAGAATTCACATCTGTGTGGATAGTCTTTTGTATGTATCGATATCACATGTCGTTTAAAGCCAGATGCATCTGTAGTGCTGTATTCACAATACTCACATTGGTAAATCTTCCTTCCAGTGTGGGTCTTCATATGCTTTTTGAGCTCATTTTGTTGCCTGAATCCTCTCTTGCACCTTTTACACTTCAATGACTGATCCTTAGTATGAACTGAAAGGATATGACCACTAAGAATAAATGGATCTGATGTTTTAAAGTCACAGTGCCTACACTGATGAATCTTCCTACCCTTATGGATATCACTATGCTTTTTGAGCTCAGAAGGCCGATGGAAACCTTTATCGCAGACCTCACATTTGTGAGGAAAATCCTTAGTATGGACAGATATGATGTGCCGCTTAAGGTCACTTGAATTGGTGCTCTTATGGTCACAATGAGGACACTGGTGTGTCTTATGTCCTTGGAATAAATCCAGATGGCGCTGAAGCTCCCTCTCATCACCAAATGCTTGGGGACAGTGCTCACATTTATATGGCAAATTGTTACCATGCTTAGACTTAATGTGAGTTTTCAGATTTGACTGATCTGCACACCTGAAGACACAATACTGACACTGATATGGCTTCTCACCAGTATGGGTTCTCATATGTTTCTTGAGTTCAGAAGGATGTCGAAAACCCTTCCCACACTCAACACAAACATGAGGAAAATTCTTGCTGTGAACAGCCAACAAATGTCTATTCAATAGTCCTTGTTCTGCAGTTTCATAGTCACAGTATTTGCACTTGTGCATCTTCGGCTCCTTGTCTCTTAAGATAAGTTTATTTGAACTCAGTGGACTAGCCTCTCTGTATCTTCGTGTGTACTCTGTAAATTCGTGGGTTTTGTCAACTTTGTTTATAAGCTTATGGCTTTCTAAGTGGTTATGAAAACTCACTTTCTTGTTAGTTGTAAAGTCACAATCTGTACATTGATATTTTTTTCTCATCAAATGATCAGGATGATTCTTCATGTGTCTTTTTAAGAATCCCCTGGATTTAAACTTTTTTGTGCAAATATGGCAAGGGTACACTGTCAGGGGCTGTCCATCAGGACCTATTATAACAGCTAGATAAAAAAAAGGAAGTTGTGAAATTTGGTCAGACTGTTTTAAAGGATTTTACAACAAAGGTGCCAAAGTTGGCATTCACTAAGTGAAAACTATACTGGTTGAATAAAATCTGCAGGATAAAAATGCACACTAAAAGCAATTTATCGTAAAGTAGCTCACTAAAAAGTAATAAATGGCATTCTACTATGTCCTCCTCATCTGCCAAAATGCTATGTTACAGATACTTTGAAAATCAGAAACAAACACCCTTTATTGTTAAACCAAACTAAAAATTCTCTTAAAACATCTTTTGAATAAAGAGAAAATGAGCACAATTTTATTAAAAATAGTTACACACTGTAAAAAACCCTGATTATCTACATCATACACAAACATGGAAGTAGGACTACCATGTAAATAACCGATTTTTTCCATTTGGTATAGAAAAATACTTCCACATCTCAAATCATTATAATATTCATAAAGCAGAGTATTTTACCTGTTTGCCACTGCCTGGTTTCTCCCCTTCTCCTTTTCTTGGCTTTTTGTTTAAGTACTTTATTTGTATTAATGCTTTCACAAATTTGAAGGTACTGGGCTGCTGTACTACTTCTGTTTTCTAATGTTGAGTCCAAAGTATTTCCTAGAAAAAAAATTGACACATTGTTAAACTACATATATTTATACTTTTTTGGTTCTGTTAAATACACGTCACATGGTACCAAATTACCACTGCAGCAGTAAATTTTACAAAGTATACCCATCTTCTCATTATCTTTCTTTCTCTATCATACACATAGACATGTACATGCCAATACTTTGAATAGGATATCACGTGAAATTAACTTTAAAGTATCTCAGTTTGATCATCCTCAAGGAATAAACTGATAACATGAATGTAACATAAGAAACTGAATTTTATGACCCTAAATAAAATCTTGGCATCAGATCAATTTTTCACTAATAATGTCTGATGAAATTCAAGGGATTTAGCAAGAAATATACATGTATCAGTGAACCATTATAGTGATGGTAACTATGTGTAATACATAAAAAACAAAACAGATCTCTTTGTATATATGCTTTAGAATAATAGATATAAAGAGTATTAAGTGAGTATTAAGGTTCATTTTAGGGGTTAAAATAGATTTGGCAGGCAATTTACTACAATTTCAGTGGGATCAGTGAATTCAGAAGTAAGTACTTAATAAAGTCCCAGTTCTCACAAATATGTTGTGGTATCACGCAATTTAGTTTAAAAATGTAGACCTACAGAACTGTCGTTAGCTTATATGCTGTGATCTGTGACTCTCATCAATTTCTCTGAAATCCCCAATTAAGTTTAGAGAGTCAAATACTTCCCAAGGGTAGAAATGCAATAATCAGACACTTTATCATGAGAAAAAGTCTCCTTGCTTAAGGGGAAAAAAAAAAGACCATTTAGGGAATAACACTAGAGTGTATTAAAATTAAAAAAAATTAGGCTGACACATGGATTTTATATAATAGTTATATATAAATCTACTGGTTGTCAAAGAAATTAAGAAAACAGTTCCACTCTAAGAAAGACATTAACAAGTAGTTGATATCATGAATAATTTTTAGTTTTCTGTCCAAATAACTTCCATTATATAATTTTTTCCATAGCAACCTTTTATGGTCCATGTGGTAAGCTACCTGATACCTGTATTTTGAAGGAAATCTAAAATGAACTGCATTCACAAATTAACATACATTATGTACATGTATAAATTAATTAATACTCCAAAGAGATGAACTCCTATGCAAATAAATAGATTAGATGTGACCAGGCAATTAAGAGTCCAACAAATGTCTATAGACACAAACTCTGCACTTACCAACCAGTATATAAAGCCAGACATTTAACTCACATCTCATGCACAATGCTCTCTCACCTGATGCTTGACAATCTTCATACCTTCGAGAAACTCTTCTTTCATCTCCTAAAAAAAAAAAGACTAATGAAAAACTGATATGCTGATTATAGTGATTACTAGAGGATCACATCTTAATCTACAAAATCTTACTTTGCCCATCATTCCTCGGATTAGAAAATTTCTTCTTGAGTTCTTCCATTCCCATAGATTAGACAATGTCACGCACTGACACTAAGGGCTGCTTTCAGCATCCTTGGAATTGTTAACATCTAGAACAGTTTTAATTTTTAAATAAAAACTGGGTAAATATTTCTGTAGAGTACCCCCAACATTGAAGATGCTCAATATGTGACTGTTGAATGAATGAACCTTTGGGAGAACCAAGTTTAGATAAAATTTTCAAAGTAAAGAGTATACCTGGACCATTTTGCACATTACACAGGAATGAAATAAAATAGACAAAGAGAAAAGACAAATTTACCTTTCATTACATACTTTGTAAAAGAGCATACCTAGATTTGTTTTCTTTTCAAAATCCCAAATATTATCTATGATGTTTATAAATGAAATAAGTTTTTCTAAAAGGGGAAGGATTGATTTTCAAAAAACTATTCCTATTTTTGAAAAATAAATTTTTTTATGGCACACTTATACAGGTAGGATTTAAGATAGATCTTACTGAAAAACAATGCATTAAGCAAGGGTCATTTTAAACAGTACAAGATATGTGGTAGAAAAATCATGTAAAGTAAGTAGAGATGAATCAGTCTACAGCAAAACATTTTATTATATTAGCCAACTCATGGTGGCATTAGAACACTATATTTAATAGCCTAAAGGCTAATTAAATACATATGTTATGTACTTATCAGGTGAAAAAATGCCAGTGTCCTACCATATGCCGCAGCCCAGACAACAGGGACAATTGTTTTATTAACATCAGAGTCCTCAAGCTGAATCTCAGGGAGAGAAGTTCCTTCCTCTTCCCCTACAATGACTTCCATGTAAACTTCATCTGCTATTTCAGCGCAACCTAAATTTTAGAAATAATTGCTCGTTTATAACCCCAAATATTTAATAAATGGGTAAAAATTCCAAACAATTTAAATCTTTCAACTTTCAAGATTTCAGTTTGGTTAATTTAAAAATTTAATTTAAATTTATATTAGGCACTTTTGAAGGTTAGTGCCACTAGGAGACTATCATTCACCAAAATTCTTATTCTCTCCTTAGAACCAAGTCCTACGAAAATGGCTTTTTAATTATATAAAACATGTGTGCCTCAATGTACTGACTGATCTTACAGTTCATCAGGCATTTCAAATTTGTAAAAAGAGTTGTAGTCCATAAATTTGCCTGACAGTTTTTTGGAACTCAGAAAGCATTTCCCATAGAAACAATACTAGAAAGTGGTCCATGCTACTATCCCACATACTATACTATAATTGAAATGCAGTACTACATATGTAATGAAAATTAGTAAAAAATACTAGTAATTGAAAAAAAGTTAAAAAAATTAAAATTATATATATATATATATATATATATATATTGCTAGTGATCAAGAGTATGTGGATACTCTTCAAGAGGCTGGTTTTTAAGAGATTCTATGAGGAGAAAAAGCATTAAGTGAGGATCATTTTAAAAAATAGCATTGTGTTAAAAACGTTTAAACACTGGTCTAAGTTTTCCACATCCCCATGTAATTTTGGCATCAGTTAACCTAAGCCTCAGTCTCCCACCTCTTATTGTGCCCCTTTCCTGATCAATGAATAAAAAAATAAAGAATTTAGAAACTAAACAGGAATTATTTCATTGAATTCTTTTCCTCTCTATCCAAATCCTCTCCACTCATTTGTTTTGATATCTTCAAGCTGTAATACACTGTTCATGTTTGGGCATGGAACTCAGCACCATATGACTTCTAGAGAAGGAAACTTAAGAAATAGGTATCAGAGTGCAGCTCAGGTAAAGCCCAATGTTGTCAAGGTAATGCAGTGAAATGGAGGCTCTTGCCCTTCTAGAGCAAAACAAAGTAGTGTTTTTCTCAGCATAGCAAGAAGACAGAAGTCACCTTAGGAAAGGGCTGCATTCCTATACTGAGGTGAGGAGAAAGTAGGCAGAGAGTAAAATGTCCTTATAAGGTAACATGCAGCATGGCAAGAAAGGAAACCTGAGTAGCTTTTTTCACCCTGTGGTACTTAGCCCCAAGAAACCTTAAGCTGCGACTACTTGGAGACCATCAACAGCATAATAAATCAAGATCCTGGCAGCTTGGCTTGGAAGAATACTTACACAGATAACCCTTCAGTGACAGAAAAAGAGCAATCAGTTAGCCCTCCACTGTTAAATCCAGATAGAGGCCAACAGTGCTCACTGCCATGTGGAAAGAACAATAGCAGCAGAAATAGAGAGTTTTCAGTTCAAATCCTGCCTCCTCTACTTAATATTGAAATGATCTTGGGCGAATTATTTTCCCTGCATCTTTTTCCCTTCCATAAAACAGGGATGATACCACCTACCTCAGAGATAACTTGTGAGAATTAAATGAGATAATACACCACAACACATCCAATAACATACACACAAAGTAGGTACTCAATAATTATATATTTGCAAGCTCTGTTGAAACCAGGAACTGTATGTTGCTCATCTCACCTCTATCTTCCTAGCATAGTATATGAGACATAGTATTTCATGTTTGCTGATTTGTATAATACATGAATGGTCAAAAGGACCCTTCCCTTTTAAATTATTTCAAGCAAAGGGTCAGGCTTATTTTATCAAACTTTTCTCCTATATAGTACTTGTATCTCTCAGATTGCTTTTTTTTTTAAGAATGCATGATGGCTACTGATAAGTCAGTATAGTGCCCCTTTTTTCTTACTGATATCATCTTCTTCTTGGGAAGAATCTTTAACTGCCATGTAAACCATCTTCTCCCGCTGCATTCGGCTCTGGTCAAGCACTCCAGCTACAGAATGTCCACTGGTATACTCGCTCTCTGTGACAATTTCTGTTCCACCTTAAAAATTAAAACACGTATCAAAATTGAGAAGTATCATGAAATAATTCCCTGATAATTAATAAGGAGGAAATATAAGAAATATATTCCTTTAGAAAACTATTTTTTAAAAATTCCAAAATAAATTTGAAAGTGCCAAGAAAATTTTCATATAAATTACACCTTAAATTTTCAGTAATTACTGAGAAGTAACAACAATTGCTAACACTTACATCACACTTATATGCCAAGAACTACATAAGTCGTTTATATATATTTACCCATTTAATCCTCACAACAGCCCTATTAGGTAGTTACTATCATTATGGCCACTTTATGAATGAGGAAACAGAGGCAGAAGAAGGTTAAATAACTGAGGGTCACTCAGCTAAGTGGCAGAACTAGGATTAATACCCAAACAGCCTGCCTCTAGAATCCATGCTCTTAAACACTCATTATAATTTCTTAATTTAAACCAAATCCTCTCCACTAATTTGTTTTGATATTTTCAGGTGCAATATTCTACTCATGTTTGAAAGAATCTAAGAATGACATATTCTGCATTTCTGTTTTATATTCATATACAATTTTTTAAAATATACCGTGCCCAAAGAAACCTTTAAAAAATCTGTGCTATTTTCAAATAGTCCACAGAAAAGGTAAAAATAAATTCTAATTCCTATTATAGCGATAAATTAAAATTAGTCTTTGTACCTATCTCAACATCATCTTCAGCCTCTGCTTTAAATATATACACTTTTATTACTTCTGAACCAAACCCATCTTCTTTAACATCTTCTTGTGAACCATCACTGCCAATTTTTAATGATGTGTTCCCCATATGCTCTAATTTCTCTCCAACATCATCCACTGTAAAATATAAAAGAGGAAAAGTTTCAGTCAAAAAGTACCATGGACATACAGTGGGTGTTAAGCATAAGTGCAACCTGAAATAATGTGTTAAACTACCTACCCACCATATTCACTTGATGACCTATTTTGTAGCCATTAAAAGTATTATGGTTCATGGAAAAACAGGTACAAGATCACAATTACATAAAAGAATCTATTCACAGATTTCAATTTTTAGATACAAAATACTTAATAACCATATACCTTTAACTAAAATGGTTTGAGAAAATATTAAATCATCTTTTATCACTTTCAACATTTTGAGTTAAATCCCAACACTAAATTTAATAACAGAAAAACTAAGAACATAAATTACATATTACTCATAAAAGAAGCTGACATAAACAGCTCCCAAATTAAATAAAAGTTGTTTCTAAAACCAATTAACATACAAGATCTAGGATTTAAAAAAAGGAAACACAGAGAACATAGAAATGATTTTTGTAAAAGGGTCTTTTCATAAATCGTCATGAAAATAAAATCTTAGTCAATACTCTAATTTCTGTTGAGTCAATAGACAACAACTTCAAGCCAGAAATTTTGTATACCTCTACATTTAGCAATGTATGCTTTATTTCAAAATTACATACAAAGGAAATGCCTAAATGAATGCTTCTAACTTTTTCCTTATCAACAACCCAATGCTTCAGTGAATATAAAAAAATAATATATAAAGGCAAAGCAATATTTGAGACTATTACTTATATTTTATGTATACTTACAAAATGTGATTCTCTGCTATAATCTTTAAATATAACATTTAGTTTCACATGAATACTATGCATGAACTATGCAATAAATATATTAATGAAATTTGTCCTATGACCATAAATAATATTCAAACAATATGTCCCCCTAGATATTATATGCCTACCATTTTTATTTCAACACTGTTCCTGTAAAAAACTGAACTATAACCTAAATCAAAAATCTTTTCCTCCTTATTATACACATCACAGTACCATATGTATATGAAACATAAAATTCTGAAGCCCCTGAGTATACCTAACAATTCTAGAAATAATAAAAGCAGAATAAAGTGGCATTAAAAAGCTTTTAACTTGGTACTCAAAAAAATTTCACCAAAATCTAAATGGGTCAAAGTCTAACATTATCCCTACTTCAGTTTCAAATTTGATACATATAACTTCAAAAACAGTCATTTGGCTTTTCAAAATGGTGGAAAACAACACATTTCAGAAATTCTTTTCACATTGCAAAGCCACTTTAACTTTGTGATTAAATATAAATGATTACACTATTTAAGAGTTTGAATAGTTTATTGCCTATGAAAGAAAACATCAAAGTGATTGAAATGAACAGACTAAATATTTTCATTCCATCATAGCTCCTAATTCTATTACTGCATTTTCAGCAACATTTTTGGCAACGAAACAAATTATAATGAAAGAAAAAAATGATGAAGTATCTAATATTACTAGTTTAATAGCGTCTCTTGTAAAATATGTTGAATAAAATAAGATCATAGAAAAAATTAAGGGAATAAGTTAAGTTTTCAGGAAAATAGTACTCTTTCATTCTTAGAAATAAAGACATAGGATATACAAAAACTTCAAAAAGTATCAAAAATATTAATTTACTAGTTTGGGATAACTCGTGGTAAATTAATAAAATAATTAAAAATACTCGTTTGATAAATCCTACTTTATTATACATAAATGGTTTAAGGTGACCATAGTTCTCTCTGGGATAAGCTGAATTAAAAATATAATTCACAAAATTAAGGCTAATGAAATAAAAGACATTTCTGAACACTTCTTAATAGGGCTGTAGCATAATTTTAGCTTTAAGTATTGAAATTACCATTGCTATTCTGATTCCATTTTCTGTTGCTATTCTCTCTGATTCCATTTCTACCTTTTTCTTAAGGTTCGTACTTGAAGTTTAATGTATCCATTATTTTCTACTTAGATTAGATTCCTCAGAATGAGCAATTTTAAAATGCACTGAGTAACTAAATGTGTTCTTTATTTTAAGTTCATAGGTGATAAAGTTATTAAAAATGTTGGTGTGCAGCTTTAAGAGGTAAACCATCAACTTGACCAAGATTTATTCTATATCCTTTGTTACAGAAAGTACAGAATTAACAAAGACTTAATAGGCAATCAACTGACTTTAGGAATAAATCTACAAAGACTCTTCTAAATGAAGATAATACTCAAAATACCTTAAATCCAAGCTTAACTTTTTTACTTGTTGTAAGGCATGCAATATTCAAGTCCCATAGTATTGTTTCTCAACCTAGTAATAATATAATAACCACTACAGAATTCTACTGGCACATAATATAATAGAAAAGAGTAAGGTGTATTGTTTGCCAACATTGCAAAGTTTGGTAACATTCAGTATTCTTTTATAGCTTATTGGCACAATTTGATTAAAATTTCATTCTAGTAAAATGAACAATATAGCATTCCATTTTAAAGCTAAGTAGGCTTTTTGCTGTACTCTTTGTATGTTACATCTACCAAAATTATATGGTGGGTATGATATCATAACTATAGTATACTGATATGCCACAGGGATGGAATCAGGCAATATACAGAAGATCTGTATTTCACAATATATGGAAAATAAAAAAATCAGTCATGTTTAGATTTCAAACGTGTCACTCCTAGGTTTCTACCCAAGAAAAGTGAAAATATACGTCCATACAGAAACCTGTACACAAATCTTCATAGCAACATTATTCATAAAAGCCAAAAAGTGAAAACAATTCAAATGTCTATCAACTGATGAATGGGTAAATAAAACGTGATATATCCACATAATGGAATATTACTAGTATTAAAAAACGAATGGGTCGGGCGCAGTGGCTCATGCCTGTAATCCTAGCATTCTGGGAGGCTGAGGTGAGAGGATAGTTTGAGTTCAGGAGTTCAAGACCAGCTTGAGCAAGAGTGAGACCCTGTCTCTACTAAAAATAGAAAGAAATTAGCTAGACAACTAAAAATTCGCAGAAAAAATTAGTTGGGCATGGTGGCGCATCCCTGTAGTCCCAGCTACTCGGGAGGCTGAGGCAGAAGGATTGCTTGAGCCCAGGAGTTTGAGATTGCTGTGAGCTAGGCTGACGTTAGCCTGGGCAACAGAGTGAGGCTCTGTCTCAAAAAAAAAAAAAAAAAAAAAAAGGGAACGAAGTATACAGGTGACCCTTGAACAACATGGGTATGAACTGCATGGGTCCATTTGTATGCAGATTTTTTTCTGCCTCTGCCACCCAAAACAGCAGACTAACACCTCCACTTTCTCCCTCTCCTCAGTCTACTCAATGTGAAGATGATATAGATAAAGACCTTTATGATGATCCACTTCCACTTAAAGAACAGTACATATATGCTTTTCTTCCTTATGGTTTTCTTAACATTCTTTCACTAGCTTATTTTATTATAATACATACTCCATACAAAGTATGTGTTAATTGACTTATCAGTAAGGCTTTTGGTCAACAGTAGGCTATTAGTAATTAAGTTTTCGGGAGTCAAAAGTTATACACAGATTTTTGACTGCACAGGGGGTTGGGGGTCAGCACCCCTAACTCCCACATTGTTCAAGGGTCAACTGTACTTATACATGCTATGACATGGATGACCCTTGAAAACATTATGCTAAGTAAAAGAAGCCAAACACGAAAGGCTACATATTATATGATTTCATTTATATGAAATGTACAGTATAGGCAAATCTATACAGACAGAAATTAAATTAGTGGTTGCCTGGGAGTAGATGGAGGGGGGGTAACTGTTAAAGGGTATAGAGTTTCTTTTTAGTGTGATAAAAAAGTTATAAAATTGACTGTGGTGATGCGTGGGTAACTCTGTGAATACACAAAAACCCACTGATTTGCATACTTTAAATGGGTGAATTGTATAGTGTGTGAATTACATCTCAATAAAGCTGTTACATTTTGAAAAATTACAAAGGTGATAACTTTGTTATTTTAACCCTAAAATTGGAGAGGTTTGAATGAGATTTCCCAGCATGACCCTACCAAGATATTGACTTCATACAAAATTATGTTCTTGGAAGAAATATGAATTGAGTTTAAAAAGTCATTTAAACACATTATACTGGTTCTTTATACAGGAACTTCTCTGCCCCAGGGAAGCTTTTCATAAAGAAAATAATCACCCATAAATGTCTTATGGGTGTTAGGTATGTTTAAAGAAGAGCACACCTGGGACAACTTTAGACAGATAAAGTTATACTATATTAATTCCCAAGTTACTTAGCACAAATGGGAGAACTTAACTTCTGTTAAGATAAAGAATTTGTGAGGTCTGGCCTGAGCGTGGACTAAACTCAGATGCACCTCAGATATTGTGAGAAGATAAACTACTCATTAACTCTAAAACTCAACTACTGA
>RJWJ010012169.1:0-42602 GCA_004363605.1 Indri indri
CAGAGTTTGTGTTTATGAAACAAGTTCCTATTTTAAGTGACTCCCAATCAGGAAGCAGAATATTGGATATTCTTTTTCTTTATCCTCATGCTGAGCAGGACAGAAAAAGTTCAGTCTTTGGGTCTTCTTGGGTTAAGGTTTCCTAACTTCAGGTAAACTATTAATATATTTTTAGTATAAATATGCTTCAAATACTTCAAAGAACATACCTACACTAAAAATTTATTTTCTGTTTATTTAAAATTCAAATTTAACTAGAAGTCCTACATTTTATTTGGTAACCTTATTTTGGGTTTCAGGGGCCCTCATTACAAGAGAAACATAGGATTTTCTACTTGATCAAAAGCAATATACATCATATTTCTGTGAACATAGAAAAAAGGAAGTGATAAGGGGGGAACTTATTTGGGAATTTCAGCTCTAAAAGGCTGATATTTAGGTCCTCTCAGCTTCATGAGTTGACCATGAACATCCAAGACATCTGTATCCTCTCATAAGTCATGTGCTGTAAGTTAAGAAACCTAGATTCTGTGTTTTTAAGATTGATTCTATAATGTATAGTTCATTGAGCCATAAGGAATATTATTTTAATTTAATAATAAAAATAGATTGCATTTATTATTACCTGTGAAACTAAGTATTTTAAATAGATTAGCTAATTTGAGTGTCATGACAATCTTGTTGTTAAATAATATAATTTTATCCCTCATTTCTTCAGGCAAGGAAATTGAGGGGCAGAGGAATTGGGTACATTGTCCGTGGTCACATAGCTAGTAGGAGGTAGAGCTAGGGTTTGAACTCACACTGTCTGACTTATGAAATTTTACTCTTGACCACAACTCTATTCTACCTCTAAGCCTTGCGATAAAAATCTCATAGACACATAGACTGGCTTGCACATTTTAGGATAAATTATAGAGATTGTTTATCAGGCCAGAAAAAGAAGTAGTAAAGATGTAACCGTAGAGCTAGGCCAACCAGCTGTTGAAGCTCACTGTTCCTCCTTGTTCTCCTTCATCCTGAGTGTTGGCTGACCTGTGAGAGCAAGCAAGGGACTACAAAGTCACAAAGGTTCCCTGCCTTGTCTCATGCTGTGGATTGGAAATAAAATCTGTGAAGCTGTGGTCAAAAGCAGAAAGTGCTCAAACTTCATCTTACTTTAATTGGCATTTGTAGGTTGATACAAGAGTTAGTACACTGCCTGTCTCCTTTCAGTTCCTTCTAGACTTAGACTATGACTTCCTGTCCCTGACAGGGACCAGCTCAGTCAGCTCCTGGAAAGATGCCATTTCTCAGGCTGTTTCAGTGTAAACCAAATTACAGATCAGCAGAGGAAATGGCAAAATAATCTTTCTCTGCACAGGGACAGAGGAGAGTGTACAAATGGTTTCATTTAGCATGGCTACTTTGTGAGAAAGGTAACCATTTTTCTTGATGGACCTTGGTCAAAGGTAATATGGACACAGAAAACAAAGCTTTTGTTTAAGAAAATAATATAAATTATCAGATAAACTGCTTGGAGTTGACGGTATAGTCCTTTCTTCATTAGAATTGGAAAGAAACTGTTCAAAAGTTTACTGCAAAGCACAAACATGCAGAATTGTCTGCTTGGTAGCATTCAGAACAAGACCTAGACTTTCTTATTTGTGTTAAAATAATAATCAAAAGAAATTTAAACCTACATTAAAAAATTTTTACTAAAATACTACTTTATTATTCCTTAGTGACATCTAGCATGCACATCCAATAGAGAGTTTATAGTTTATAAATCTCAAGTTACAGGATTAAAGAGATGACTGTATTTCAAAAAGGCTTTTCTTAAAAAAATAATTTATTTCTACAGTACACTGTATAATTATCCCTGCCTGTTTGAATTGCTGAGTATACAGAATGATTATTTACAATATAAAAGTGAGAGAACAATCATGGAGATTACCATAAAATTTTTTCTTTTAGAATTTCTCACAGGTCTGTGAAGAATATTGGAGAAAAGGAATATCATGAGAAATGGTTGAGAATGCCATTTTGATTAATTTTCACAGAGCCCTTCTTCTGAGAGAAGGATGTTTGGTCTTTCTAGAAGACTTTAGAGAAGTGGTTCCCACTTTACTCATATACCATTCAATATAGTTATTGAGGATATATATCCAACAACTATTTATATAAATAGAATATTCCATTTTAAGAATAATGGTATTCAAATACTCAATAGTTTAAAGTAGAACTTAAAATTTATAACTGATTTAAATAACTAACTTCAAATAAATTATCTATTTATTAATCATGTACTTTTTTTTCACTCTTGGTTGCAATTGTTGATTCTTTATTGATTTATGCTTATTTATAAGAGAAAGAAGACTTCAGAAATTTTCATCCAGTGTCAGCCAAACCTAGGGCAAATTTAGAAAGGTTACATAAATCTTTTCTTCAACAATCATTTTTTAAAAAAAGGAATTAGCATCCATGTGATGTTTGATTACAGAGCCAGGAAATGCAAGGAAGCAAACGAGAAATACTGTGACAACTGAAACTCCATACTAACACAAAATACCCAATCTGTGTGTGTGTGTGTGTGTGTGCATGTGTTTGTGTGTAAATGTCTATGTGCGTGTGTGTGTGTATTCTATAGGAGCTGTAGCTGTGAAGAAGCTGCTTGCATAGAATAGCTTGGGGAATTAATATGATCCATTGGATAATTTGGAAAAAATGATCCTTTACTTAAAAATAGTAGACAAGTGCCAAGACAGACACAGAGCAACTCCCCAAGTGGAAGTGGAGGAATGCTACTGTTGGGGTCGAAGCGGGGAGCTGGGAGCCCATGGAAGGGGAGGTTGCTGTCCAGGTCTCAGGCCTGAAATCATGCGCAGTACCCATCTTCCAGGGGCACCTGGAGAGAGGCAGAGGAGGGAAACAGAGAAACAAAGAAACCAGAGGACTACCCTATCAGTACACGATAACCTCCAAGTTAAAGGAAGTGGTAAAATCTCCTAATACTCAGACTAACTCTTTTTTTATTATTATTTCACAGTATTACAGGGCTACAAACACTTTGGTTACATAAATTGCCTTTCACCCAAGTCAGAGCTATAAGCATGCCCATCCCCCAGACAGAGCACACCGTATCACATCCATTAGGTGTGAATTTACCTATCCCTTCTCCCCCCCCCACCTACCTGACATCCTATGAATGTTACTTCCCATATGTGCACATAAGTGTTTATCTATTAATATCAATTTAATGGTAAGTGAATGTGGTGTTTGTTTTTCCATTATTATGATACTTTACTTGGAAGAATGGGCTCCAGTTCCATCCAGGACAATATAATAGGTAGTTCATCATTTATTTGATGGTTGAGCAGTATTCCGTGGTACTCATATACCACATTTTATTAATCCACTCATGGATTGATGGGTACTTGGGTTGTTTCCACCTCTTTACAATTGTGAATTGTGCTGCCATAAACATTTGAGTACAGATGGCTTTTTTATAGAATGTCTTTTTTCCTTTGGGTAGATACCCAGTAGTGGGATTGCAGAATCAAATGGTAGTTCTACTTTTAGTTCTTTGAGGTACCTTCATACTACTTTCCATAGAGGTTTTACTATTAATAGTTTGCACTCCCACCAGCAGTATATGAGTGTTCCTATCTCTCCGCATCCACGCCAACATTCATTGTTTTGGGACTTTTTGATCAAAGCCATTCTCACTGGAGTTAAGTGGTATCTCATTGTGGTTTTGATTTGCATTTCCCCGATGATTAGAGATGTTGAGCATTTTTTCATATGTTTTTTGGCCATTAGTCTGTCTTCTTTTGAAAAGTTTCTGTTCATGTTCTTTGCCCACTTTTCATACTCACACTTGATAGTGACCAGAGAGAATATCATGCATGCAATAGGGCTATATTTTGTGTTTCTGAATTATGTGGGGGTTGTCTTTGGAATATGTCTTGTAGCATCCCAAATATGAGTATTTGTCTCATAAGTAAAAGTTTTCCCCTTTCCATAATGGTTAATGAAAGATAACAGGGAAAAATAAGTACTTTTTTCAGGCAAATATTTTTATCAAGGAACAAGGTGCCCTTTGAGGAAAGATCAGTGCCATAAATAAAATTTATGGTTTTTTTTAGTGAAAAAGATGCCAGCTACTTTGATATATAAATGGGATATAAAATTTGTGAAATACTGATTGCAACTGCATATTTCCTAATGGAATGAGTAGAAATTTTCAAGCCACAAACTCAAATGTACAAAAATACAACTACCTTCTTCTTTTTCTTTAACTTAACTAAATCTTTACTTGGAGATATTATTATATTGGTGGCAGAAAATTTAGTTTTCTTAACTTTAGATATACTTATCCACTCCAGGGTATCATCAATCATTTTAGGTTGAAATTTACTCAATTCCAGATTTCCCTTTCCCCATGTCTTCCCCCCAATGGGACATTCCAGGCACCTACATGCTATCATTGACATGGGACAGACATCTGCTTTGTGGCTTCCATCCCTCATCATGGTGGCATCAACTGAGCTTTAACTTGTCCTTCTTAGCACTTGTATGTGGTCTTTTTAATAGCTTCTACTGGGAGGCCTGTGTTCCTAATGGATGTACCTCAAGTAACTGCATCTGCATCTTGCCCAGCCTGACCAGAAAGCCCCTCCATGTTTGCTTTCCATGGCACTCTAGGGTCGTGAGGACCTGGTGGGACTTTCTCAGGCCCCCTCTGCCCCAGACATGCTTCATGATCTATGTCTTCTCCCTAACCATACCGTGGCAGTAGAGGAAGCTGTCTATTGTTGATACTGTTATTCCCAAACTTGTTTAAGGATACAGTTTCTATTCAGAAACTACTGTTGTTGTTGTTATTAAGAAGATACAGTTTTTATTTTGAAAGCCGTCAACATTTAACATTTGTGGAGAGTTCCCATCACTTTCCCTCCCCTCCAACTCTCTTCAGGAATGGGAGGGAGATTACTGGATCCCTTTTTTAGGGATGCAGCCCAACTCAAATCTTTCTCCGGTTCTCACCAAGTCCCTGTGCTTGTCAGGGTTGGCCATGCCCAGAGAGAGTATGCCTTCAATGCCTCAACTTCATATTTTGGTTTTCATGGAGAAAAGGCCAAGAGATTTTAAAAAGGAAAGGATTACGCCACAGCATCTATATTGTGCAGTGACTACCAGTATACTTCCACTTATAATAAAACAAAACTCTAAGATACTTGTGATCCATGCTGTGTCCACTGTAAAGCAAAGTAAGAACCTTGGACCCTTTCTGCAACATTCAAATAATTTCATGCCATCTTCCTTAATATAAAATGTAACTTGAAACCATAACAGAGTTGATTCAACTGTTTCCTGGAGAAGGGCCTGGCAGAGTGTTTGAATTCTCCGGCATAAAGATAGTTTCCAGAATGCCAAGTAGAGGTTGACTGCCAAGGTTCTGCTGCACGCCTCGATGAGCATGAACCACCATTTCTCACCAGCAAAGGCTCACATTATGGTGCTGAAAATATGTTTCATCACAAGATGCCAGGTGGTCCAGCAGCGGCAGCAGTTACTGCCTATTCATGAACCATTTTATCACAGAATAGAACCATGTACATAGTGACAAAGATATCTTTGCTGTTATTGTGGAAGTCATGACGTTCTACAACTTTTCTTGATCTGATGCTTTACAATTTGTGTGAATCATAAGCTTTTTCTAAGAAACAGTTTACACCCTTAATTATAGAGTCATTTTCATGAAATGTTTGGCTAGATGTTTATAGCTACATGATAGCTGCCAATCTTGAACAATCTTTGATTATTGCAGATTCCAGGATGATGTTGCCTTCTCAGTGAGACCTACCCCAGCTAACCTTTTTAAAATTGCATCCCTCTTTTCCATGCTCTACTTTTTTCCACAGTATTTATCACTTTCTGATAATTATGTATATATATATATATCACTTATTAAGTATATTGTTTATTGTTTATTTCCCCCCACTATAAGGTAAGAGCAGAGGTCTCATTTTCATTTCCTAATGTATCCCAAATATCTGGCACATAGTGGTGCTCATTAGTATTTGTAGAATGAGTGAGTTTTCTGGTAGATATTCTTCCAGATAAAGTTGTAGATGAACTCTGTGGAGTAAGATTATTTTATTCCTTCTATGAAAAAATAGCATGATGACATCCCATAACCTGTGAGATTTGGTGCAACTCTTTAGTATCATAATTGGTCCTCAAAGAGTGTCTTCCAGCCCCTACCTTTCCCTTAGATTCACCCAATGTGTAATCACAGCAAAATAATAGCCATGTTCTTTCACGTGGTATTCTTCTTCCTACGACACAAGCCTTTCCATGTGTGTTATTTAGGTATGTGGCGTAACGAGACATAAAAAAACCACCTCAAAACCCAGTGCAGTGTCTTAAAGCAACACACATTTTTGTTTTCCACTTAGGCATTGTGTGGGGCAGCTCCGCTTCAGGCTGGGCTCAGCTGGGATCTGCTGGACTTGGCTCCAGACTCTAGGTTGGAATTAGGTCAGCTCCATGTGTTTTCTCATTCTTCTTGGACCAGAAGCTATTCAGAGTATATTCTCTTTCTGGCAGATTACAGAATGCAAGGGGTCACACTAAACCACACTGACGTGTTTAAGGACTCTGCTTGCATCGTGACTGCTCACTCCCACTGGCTAAAGCAAGACATATGGTCAAGCCCCGTATCAATATAGTGGAGAAATATGTTTGACCCAAAAGAGAAGAGGTAGATAAGTGAATTTTTTTCTGAGCAGCATTCATATTTCAGACATTATCCCTTGCTGACATATCCATCATGATCCAGCACAAATGTTGCCTACTTCATGAATCTTCCCTAATTCAGTAGGTAGTCAGATTTTCTCATTTTTTGTGATCCCCATCCACTTCGCTTATAGCTATGTCATTACACTATTTGCATGTTTGACTCCTCTCCTGGACTCTACAGAGCAGAGACAATTTCCTAATAAGATCTCTAGCCCCAATACCTACCATAGCACCTAGCAAACTACCAGCTTCATAAATGTCAGTTGCATAATAAAGTGGGTAGTCCCATTAAAAAAAAATAACACATTCAGATTCCATCTTTATGTCACCTTTCTGTCCATCTGAAACTAGGAAAATATGCTTTTAAAGTTAGAAGATATTGCACTACGCGTAGCACATCTAGGAAGTGTTTCCATTTAAAACTGACTAGAAGCAGGTGATCTGAAATTAAGTCTCATAATGAAAATACCATATAGTGTGTTAGAGTGTTCAGTACAATTTCCCAAGGGTTTTTCCCAAGGAAGTGATGGAAATATTTTTAGCTAAGAATTTATATAGAACATTTAGGACTTTGACAGAAAGAAATCTTTGGCAGTCAAGAGGATAGAGTCTTCTTAGTTTTCTCACAAACCTCTGCTACAAAAATAATTTGTTTCAGTTTCACAAATGTCAATTGACAAGTGCCTGGATTTGTTCTAGATGATTAATTACTTTACCCATCTACCCATCCATCCATCCAACCACCCATCTATTAATTAACCCACCTCTTCAGTCATGTGGTTCTACTTTTCTCAACCAATAAAGCCTTGTCTTACTTAACTTCACTCATATTCCAGTTTAAATTCCATGATTTGTGATTTTAATTATACTCTTCCCAACATTCTGATCTTCTGTTTCCCTTAGCCTTCCCTTGCTTTCATTTGAATGAAGACTGGATGAGCCCAAGTATACATTTCCATTCTACCTCCTTGAAGCACCTAAGAACTATTTTGTTGAACCTAAAAAGTAAACTCCAATTCCACTATCTCCATAGCAAATACATCATTGATTTCAAGATTTGTATTTCCAATATCCAGTTAATTTTAAAACCACCTTGTATAGTACTTGTCAAATAAGTTTTATCTATGAAGAAAATGATTTGACCTTGGGATTATAATCCATAGCATCAGTAGCATGCTGCTTAACCTTATCAACTGCATGCTTGACAATTATAAAATGAATACTGATTGAAAGAATTTGATATGTAATGTCTTCTGGGTAATCAGGTTTGCTGATTTTTATGATGAAACTTAAGTTTCCTTTTCTCTATGGAATCTATTTATGGGTGGTATTTCCAGTTCATTCATATTCTAACCTTTCAATTTGTATATCTCTCATCTATTATTATCTAACAATTATTTCTATTGACATATTCAGACGGATAAATTTAACAGGAAAGAAAATTTCACCTTGGAAAGCAGAGCCAAGTCTTGATGCACTGGCAGTAAATGGGTATATCTGAAGGAGAAACAGGATGACAAGGACATTTCTAATATAGTAATTATTATACAAACCAAAATGCTATCAAGGCCAGAAGAATGTCATATAGGCAAGGTGTTAAAAAATAGTTATAGTAGGAACTGTGAATAAGTAAAGGGTCATCATCTCACCTAAAAGCATTCTAGCACAATGTATTATATCAGCTAAATAAAACATCCCAGAATGCCCACTGGTGAAATTACTGGTCCAGAGAATTGATTGCAATGAAATGAGGGAGCCCTGAGCAACAGGGACTTGAGGAAGTCAGCAAGCATATGTGGTGAGAGGAAAGCCCTCCAGCTCAGAGAAATGCCTGTGGTATTGCCTTATTGACACCAAGATTTCCCACAGTGGAACTTACATGCTTAAGGCTTTGCATCGTTAGTGAACATAAATAAGGTTTGCAGGGAGAAATTGTTATAATTCTTTACATTATCAAAGATCCAACTAAAATTTGCATAAATAACAACGACAATAACAAAACAAAATTTGTCTCATAAAATCTTCAGGAATTCACTGAATAAAAGAAGACCAAAAGATAAAAAAGAAAGAAAGAAAGAACTGTTAAAACCAGTCTTAGGGACTGGAATTGGAGATTCAATGCTGTCAGGAAATTCCCACTTTTGCTCTTTCTTCTTTTTTCCCTTCACTCTTCTCTCTATCCATTTATCTTTCATTCTCTTTGCATGTATGTCTCATTCTCTTCTGCAAATGGGTCTTTCCTATGTCCAGCAGACGTATCCTGTCAATAATCATGAAAGAGAGAGAGAGAGGGATTCTTTTTTCTTCTATAATCCATATATTAATTCTAGAGAGGTAATCTAACTTACTTGATTTGTGTCACATGTACTCTGCATTGACCAATAACTGTTGCCTGGGTTATGATTTACCATAAGTGACCATGCTGGCCAGGCACAGGTCTTATGTCTACTCTGTGGAACCAAAGGATGGGTCTATAATCAGGGAAAATGAATGAAAATTCTTGCTAGGCAAGGAAAAAGTAGTTAATAGCCATAGTTTACTACGTATTGATGCTTATCAGACAGTTGCACGTCAGTGTGAATAAATTAATTAAAATCTTTCTTGACAAAAGGGAAAACAAAGAGCAGAAAGGGAGGAGACTCGAAACCATATAGTAGTTAAGACTGTTGCCAGTGAAGCCACATTCCCTATACTGGAATCCTAGGAGTACATTTACCGGTTTTGTGATCTTGTGCATCTTTCCTAAACTTGCTAAAGCTCAATTTCTTCTTCTTGAAACTGGGACTAACTTTTAAAATGTGTATTTCCTTTCCTGTAAGATGGTAATAATATCAGGATTTACAGCACTTAGCACAGAGTAAGCACTTAATAAACATTGGGTAAATAATTGAATGAATGTGTGAATAAACAAAGAGTACTTATTTTAAATATAGAGAGAGAGATCCATGGAAGATGCTCAGAACTAGACATGTACTACACCCTCAATCAATACTGTCCATAAAGATGTAATACATTGACCAAGTCAAGGGAGAATGGAAAGGAGATCCCACCAGGAGGCCAGTGCGAACGAAATGGGAAGCCATGGCTTGTGAGTCAAGGTATAGCCTTTGTGTTGTTGTTCCTTCAAGATTAGCTGCAATGGTATTGAAGATTATTCTTCTATTCATCTACAGTTTTAAATTATGTGTTTAACTGTAGGACATTCCATAAGTGAAAAACTTAGAAAGCTACAAAAAAAAAAAAAAAAAAAAAAAAAAGCAGTTGTAATTGTTCTTAGCTACATATTGTTATTTAAAGTAATTCCCATATGTTGGCTGTGTTGGTGTCCCTTCAAACACAGTGGTGAAAGTTAAAAAATACTGAAAGGAACTTCCGGATATTCTTAAACCTCTGGATATTTGTCATCGTGAAGGCAAACATTCATATATTTTCATCAAGGAGCTCTGAGATTAAGCAGCAATATATGATGAGTATCTAAAAGAAGGTTTTTGTTTTTTTTTAATTTCTTTCTAGTGGTCACAATGGGTTCAGTTTAGCAGAATCATAAAAGTTTGTTTTGTTGTTGGATATGAAGATGCCATGTGCTGTGAATATATGCCATAGTGTTTTCCATAAAACTGGGATTAATTTACATTGCTCCATCCAAGTGCTCTCTGCAGCAAAGAGTGTACATTTCATGATGGCATACATGGCCAAACAGGGATGCTACCAACTGACAAAACCAAAAATCACTGCTGTGGCAGGAGCTGTAAAAATATCAGGTTTTTAATACCTGACTCAACATTACTGAGATAAATCCATTAATCTAAAGACCCAGGCAAAGATGAACAAGTTCATAAAACATTGTGTTTGCCTTGGATATCCTTCCTTGTGATAAACCTAAAATGTTATATTTTTCTTCTAAGATTTCAGTTGTTAGTTATCATTTAATAACATTCTTAAAAATACAATTTTTGTAAGTTTCTTCCCACTTCAGCATGGAGAAGTAATTAAATTTTGAGCAAATACATTTGACTGTTGGGTCCATGTGGGAACATATCTGTGCCACTCCTGGGCTTACTTGTCCTCAGATCCATTCCCTGCCTTCTTCTGCCTTCCAAGTTCTGTGTCACAGATGACTGAATCCTGTACATCGCATTTCCCAGCTTTTTTAATTAGCTGACTATTTTTGTGTTTGGCCAACAGAAGGTACTGGTGGGATATTGGAGGATGGGAGAAAAAGAGAGGTCAGGATATTTTTTCCTATACCTTCCTGCCTCGGGAGACATCTCTAAAAACTGTATCTTCTTTGTGGCTCTAGTTTTTATTAGGAATAAAAAAGGTTACCTCTATTCAAACTACTACTGGGTGATTCCATCTCCTGAACTTCAGTAAAATCTCTTCCTCTCTTGTTGAGGCTTCTTATTATTGTTAATCTCTGGGTTGCCTCACCAAACTCAGAATTATTAGTTCTTCCATCATCAATTTGCTTCATTAAATTCTCTCCATTTTAAATGGTTTCTATTTTCCTGGCTGGACCCAAACTGCAACACCAATTATCATCACTTTAGTTGCTAACTGAAGAATATGCCTTTTCTTAAACAAGTAACTGTAAAATATTCAGAGTAGTCACTGATTCTTATCATTCAAATCAGTTACTTTCACTTGTGTCAATTTAGTAAGATGAAAATGGGGAAATGCAGTTTTATAATGAGAGCACATGGCCTAAAGTCACAATCAAGGACCCACTAAATGATTCTGCCCCACTGAGTTAACTAGAAAGCATTGTAATGAAAGTGCAACTGCAGAAGGTACTGTGTGTATCTGTATAAACTGGATAAAGCATGGTTTGTGTAATCCTGAAGGCACTTCCCACGTCCTCAGGGATGAATAAATCATGCAATGGCCTAATGTATGATTTAATGTCCTAAGGGAATCCAAAGAGGTGCTTTTTTCCTGGAATTTTGCACAAATCAAAAAAAGGGGCAGATAAGTTTAAATGGCAAATTCTCAGGAAGGTGAAGTGTTGTCATGTTAAAGAAACTATATGCAAGAATTTTGAACTCACTTATATTCCTTGAGTCTCTTCTGTATCTCCTTGAATGGGAAGTAAATAAGGATGCATTTTATTGGCATCTTCTACTTAAGTCGGCTTAATTGTGACACTTTAACATTTTTCGTATTTCAATCTTTTGGATTGTTGACCTAACAACAAAAGACCTAATCTTTTGGATTGTTGATCATTTATTTCTTTAATATAGAGAAGTTATTGTTCTACTGAAATTTTGAAAATGTTCTTCAGAAGAGTTGCAGTTAAATAGATGCACAGAGTAAAGCAGGAGGCTGCTCATGGTTGTCATATGATTTGGTTAATTTATTGAATTAATAAATCAATCCCCCTGATAAGCTACAAGTGCAATGCATATCCGCTGAAAGGCAAAGACAGACATACCAACATACACACAGACACACATACACACACATTTCTAAACCAGGCATGTAATTATTCCTGGCTGATATTTGTGTAATATTTTAGAAAACATGTATTTATATTTATCTAACCCAATTGACACAACATTTCTGAGAAGGAAGAATATGTATCTTTTGTTCCATTTTAGAGATAAGAAACTGAGGCCTAAAGAGGTTGAGTAATTGCTGACCTACACACAGTAACACTAAAGGCTGATTTAAACCCCGGTTCGTGGGACCCCAAACTCTGAGCTTTTTCTGCTTTGCCATTTTGTATCCTAGAATTTGGCCTTCATGAAAACATACCTTGACCCAGGAAACTGTGAACCCAAGGAATGCTGCTTAAGTCTTACCAAAATAGGTTAAGGAATTTGGAAGACTCGATAGGGCTGATCTAATACACTTTGCCCTTCAGTGCTTGCCTTAGACTATGATGTCTCTCCTTTTTTCCAGCCTGTTCTTGAACATTTCCCTAGTATTGAAGCTCACTTGCTTTGGATGCTAACATAGCTCACCTTTGGAAAACTTTGATTGACACAAAGTGCTTTCTTATCTTGAGTCAAATTCTGTCTTTCTAATTGCAATTTATTAGTCCCAGCTCTAACGTCTGGGCCCAATTAAAACAAAGATTCTCTCTCTTTCTATTGAAAAATATTTGCAAAAAACTATCATTAATTGAGTGGCTTCTTGTCTGGATAAAATGTTGCCAGTCCCTTTGCCTAGTCCTAATAGGGGTAGGTTTTTTAGTTCCCTTTGCAACTCAGGTGGTTTCCTCTGTATGGACTTTGTTGAATCCACATATCTCCTATTGTAAGGTTTACAGATCTGAACACTATATTCCTGGTATGGTTGCATTAGAGAAAAAACAGAGCCTTTTTTCAATGCAGTGGTGTCTCTGTGTCTGTTTTCTGTCATCTCATCTCTCCAGCATCATGGATCATTCACACACAGTTCACAGCAAGCACAGGCTCTTGTTGGTTTCCCCATGTCCTGCTGTAGGGTCATGCTTTCTCCTGGTTCTTCTACTGGCATGTTGACTTTGAACTCAAATCAGTTTTTATTTATTAAAATCCATCTTGTTTAGCAATGTGACAGAGCATAAACTTTGAAATCAGACTTGATTTAGCAGAGATTGTTCTATATTCAACAAAATCCATTTCTTCTTCCTGGGCACACAGGTGGGTCACATGTATTAGCTTCCTAGGGCTGCTCCTAAAGAACTATAGACTGAGTGGTTTAAAACAACAGAAACTTATTTTCTCACAGTTTTGGAGGTTAGAAATCTCAAAACAAGGTGTTGGCAGATTTGGTTGATTCCGAGAGCTGTGAGGAAGAATCTATTTCCTAGCTTGTGCTGGTTGCCAGCAATCTTTAGCCTTTCTTGACTTGTAGGTGTATCACTCCAATCTCTGCCTCCGCCTTCGTATGTTGTTCTCCTTATGTGTTTACATAGCCATCTTCTCATAAGGACACCAGTCATACTGGATTAGGGACCAATCCTACTCCTCTACAACTTCACCCTAACTTAGTAACATCCGCGATAACAAATAAGGTCACATTATGAGGTATTGGAGGCAGGACATCAACATATATTTTTTGCAAGGCACAGAATAACCTGTAACACCACACTGTCCAAACTTTCTTGAAGTTACATATAGTTACACAGATTATATCACTGAGTCCTAGGTTATGGAATGTGAGTGAAAGTGGTGTGCAACACTTCCAGATTTGAGCCACAGGAACACCCATGCTCTCTTTTCCTTTCTGTTGACTAGAGACAGCAATGAGCAGGTAAAGCCACAGATGGAAGCAACCTGGGTCTCTGAATCACCATGTGGAGGAGAGCCACCTCTTAGATAGCAATGCCTGCCTTAGATGGTGAAATAAGCTGGAAATAGATGCATTTTATATTGAGCCATTATGCTTAAAAAAATAAAATGTAGACTTTCCAACCTTTAAT
Source organism: Indri indri (assembly GCA_004363605.1). NCBI lineage: Eukaryota > Metazoa > Chordata > Mammalia > Primates > Indriidae > Indri > Indri indri. The sequence continues at coordinate 14,195 of RJWJ010012169.1, forward strand.
TAAATACCTGGGTTGACTCTGGTTCTACCGTTTACTAGTTTTGTGAACTTGGGTAAGTTATTTAAACTTTCTAAGTCTGTATATTTTTCATAAGTAGAAATGTAATATCCATCATTCAATCAGTCAGGACCACAGTTTTGTACAGTGGAAATAGAGATCCCTTTTCTCACTCATGTAACCTACATCCAACTCAGGGAGATAAATGCTGAGAAAATAAATAAATATAGAATGTCCATAGGGATATGAGCTAAAGAGAAAATAAATGACCAGAGTTCACACAGATTAATTGGGAGGGACGCTCTAATTAGATTGGGTAGTCAGGAAGGCCTCTCTAAGGAGGAAGGGGGGTTGGATCTGAGATAAGTGATGTGTAAATACCATCCATGTAAAGGGTGCTCTAGGGACAAGCTTTAGCAAGTTCAAGGAATTAGACCAAAACTAGTGTAGTTAAAACAAAAGGTAACATGTTTGGAACGTAGAGAATACGGAGGAGGAGAAATATGAGATGAAGTCAAGATTTAGACAGGATGCAGATCATGTAGGAACTTACAGCTCATTACAAGATTTTGGTTTTATTCTAAGGTATTAGAATGCCAATTGGAACATTTTATGATATGATTTTTACTTTTGAAAGATTGCTCTAATAACCTTGTGTTTCCTGGATAGTAGAGAAAGTATGGAAGCATTTACTAGGCATTTGCAGTAATCCGGGTGAGAAATGATGCTGACTTAGACTAGGATGACAACAGAGGACCTGGTGAGAAGGAGTTAGATTGTCTTATGGAACAAACAAAGATGTAAAACTGGAATGATAATAATAGCAATTGCAATAACAACAGCAATAATAATAATATACAGCAATCAATTTAGCCTTTAGAATTTGGTTTTTTAGTCTTCAGATTTCTCTTTCAATGTCATGCACTATGAACATTTGAATCATATCTCATTAATATCACTTCCTGGGTCATTAATGAAGTTGCCAACTTTTAATTTAGGAGCAAATACTTTTATTTCCTATTCACCGATACCCATTACAATGATGTTAAATGAATGAAATCATATCATTCTACAACCGCAGATATCATAAAACATAGGACATCAGCAGAGTAAGTTTTGACACATCTCCAAAAAATGAAACACAGATGGACTGATGAAACCCAGAGAAGGCTGCAGCCAGGGAGGGGACTAAGCTGCTGCTGGCAACAAAGCAAGTGACCTCAGAGGATTGGAGTGAGAAGTGTGTATGAAAGGGAAAGAATAATTGAGTCCCTATGTATGTAACAATCCTCCTTCATCTCCTATCTAGAAGCCAGGCATTAACTAACCAAGTAAAAATATATAACAAAACAAAGAGCCAAGGGAAAATTATTCTCTGTATAAGTTTCACTGCCTAGAGAGAAATAGGGCAACTAGTGTATTCTGGCATTTAGGGAATTCCACAGGCACAATGACTGACACTCAGCCCTGTTTACCACTTAGTAAAAGCTGCCAGTTGATAAAATCCATTTTTGAACAGAGTGGTATCAATCAATCATTTTGTTGCATCATTTTGAAATATGAAATATGAAAGGAAACAGTAGTCATAGAAGGGCAAGAAATAGAAGGGCAATTTATTCTCAGAAAGATTTATGTGTCTATATTTGTACATACCTATACATATATAATATATGCATACATAATTCATAAAATAAAACAATAGCATAACTTGTCAAATTAAAGATCAAAGGAAAAGAAATAATTATTTGAAATTTAAAATACTCCTAACAAAATTAGTAATAGAAAAAAATTGTTAGAAGATAAAGCAAAAGGAGTTCCTTAAATATGTATTAAAAACACATAATCATGGGAAATATGAGAGAAAAGATAACAATTGTGCAGTATCCATTTAAGACACTCAACATTGAATTAGTGTTTTGAGAAGGGAGCATGGAGAAGAATGCAGATAAAATTATAATAGAAATGCAAGAATATTTCCAGAGATGTGTTCAAACTTAAAGAGCTTGAGAAATATTAAGCAAAATGAAAAATAATTTAAAAAAATTTTCTAGATATATCATTTTAAAATCTTAGAAAATAGGGGTGTTCCATTTATCTGGTGCTGTGTGACTAACCACTTCAAAATTTAATGGCTTCATTGGACATGTTAAACTGTTAAACAGCTTGATTTAGTCAGTCCACAATGTATACACATATCAAAACATCATGTATGCCATTAATATATACAATTTTTATTTGTCAATGTAAAAAAGAAAAAAAACCAGTGGCTTCAAAGAACAGCAACAATAATTTTACTTACAAATCTGCAGTTTGGACAAGGCTCAGCTCATCTCTGTCTACTTCCAGTCAGCTGTGGCGGCTCAAAGCCTGGGGCTGCAGTCATTTGAAAGCTCACTCACTCACGTGTCTGGGGACTGGGAAGACTCAGAAACATCTAGGCTGAACAGTTGGGTCTCTTCAGGCATCTATCTTGATATGGTCTCTCCATATGATCTTTCCAGCATAGTGGCTTCAGAGTAGCTAGACATCTTACATGTTAGCTCAGGGCTCCTAAGGTAAGTATACCGAGAGCGAGTCAGGCAGAAACTCTACTACTTTTTTTCCTAATAAACATTTTATTTTAGAATTTAGATTAACAGAAAAGTTGGATGAATAGTACAGAGTCCCTATATGCTTTGCACCCAGTTTCCCCTATTTTTAACATCTTAATCTAATACATTTGTCATAACTCATCAAACAATATTGGTATATTATTATTAACTAACCTCCATACAATATTCAAATTTCATTCATTTTGCCCTAATGTCTTTTGAGGATTATTGGTGGTATTTTGTAGAATGTCTTCTAATTGTAGTTTATCTTGTTTTTCTCATAGTAAGACTTGGGTTATGTTTGTTTGGGAGGAAGACCGCAGGAGTGCAATGCCATTCTCAATATAACATAGCAAGGGAAATTGACTTATTACTGATGATGTTAACCTTGTTCACCTCACTAAGGTATTGTTTCTAGGTTTCACTATTGTGAAGTTATTTTGTTTCCCTCCTTTCTATCCTATATTATGTGGAAGCAAGTTACTAAGCATAGCACACACCTGAGGGGCAAGGAGTTATGCTCTGCTTCCTTGAAGGAGCAGTATCTATCTAAATTATTTGGAATTCTTCTGTATGGAAGATTTTTCTCTTCTCTCCCATTCAATTTGCAATCATAGTATAGACTCACAGGTATTTATTTTATGCTTTGGGTTATAATTTAAAACCTCATTGTTTACGCTTTTGCTCAAATTACTTAAGCTTTGACCACTAGGCATTCCTTCAGTTGCTTCTTGGGTCCCTTTGAATTACCTGAATTGTTTTGTTTTATAAACAATCCCCTAAATTCTGAAACATCGAGGTGCTCCAGGCTCATCTTGTATATTTCCTTCCCCAGCCTTAGAATGAGCCATTTCTCAAAGGAGACTTGCTTGCTTTTTTGGAGAATGGAGTTAGAAACTAAAATCCAAATACTGAGTATGCTCATTTCTTTTAGGCTCTCTCAGCAGACAGAGAAAAGAAATACATGCATGTATACTAATCCATGTACATATATATATATATAATTATACTTTTATATATCCCTCAGTATCCATAGTAAGCTAGATGTGAGTCTATACTGATGTCTCTAATTCAAATCCAGCATCTCACGGGTCATTCTTGCCATGCCTTTTGCATCTCTGTAACGTCCCACTCCAGGGGAGAAAAACTTGACTCCCGCCACCTGCCATCTAGTTACTTACTGTTCAATCCCAGGATATACTCACAATGCTTTCAGAATTGTTAACCTGTACTCCCATGACTTCCATGAGAAACAATTTACCAAAGAAGATAGACTAATGGCCAACAAACATGAAAAAATGCTCAACGTTTCTAATCAGGGAAATGCAAATCAAAACCATGACGAGATATCACTTAACTCCAGTGAGAATGCCTTTTATCAAAAAGTCTTGAAACAATAAACATTGGCATGGATGCAGATAGATAGCAACACTCATACACTGCTGGTGGGACCTCAAAGAGCTACAAGTAGAACTACCATTTGATCCAGCGATCCCATTACTGGGCATCGACCAAAAAGAAAAAAAGCATTCTATAAAAGAGACATCTGCACTCGAATGTTTATAGCGGCACAATTCACAATTGCAAAGATGTGGAAACAACCCAAGTGTCCATCAATCCATGAGTGGATTAATAAAATGTGGTATGTGTATACCATGGAGTTCTACTTAGCCACAAAAAAACAATGGTGATCTAGCACCTCTTGTATTATCCTGGATAGAGCTGGAGCCCATTCTACTAAGTGAATTATCCCAAGACTGGAAAAACAAGCACTACATGTACTCACCATCAAATTGGTATTAACTGATCAACACTTATGTGCACATACAGTAGTAACATTCACTGGGTGTCGGGCAGGTGGGAGGAGGAGGAGGGGATGGGTATATTCACACCTAATGGGTGCGGTGTGCACCCTGTCTGGGGGATGGGCAGGCTTGAAGCTCTGACTTGGGTGGGGCAAAGGCAATATATGAACCTAAATATTTGTACCCCCGTATATGCTGAAAAAAAAGGCAAAGTGAAAATAAATATGTATAGTATGCTACAAAAGAAAAAAAAAGAAAAAAAAAAAGAAATGGTACTACGAATATAATGTTTAGAGAAAACAGAGGCAACTGATTTATCTAAAGCACAGAAATCACAAGTTATTATTTCCGGAAAGTGTGATTAGGATGAAAAGAGACGGGGTAGGAATTATTACTTTTAGGCATAAACTACTGTGTACTGTGAGAGTTGAAAATTTTTGTATATTACTTTGAAAAACATTTTTAAAGAATAAACTATTGAATGAAACAGATTTGCAAACAGATCCTCCATTTGCTAAATTGATTAAGACTCATTATCTTTTTTGATTGCTATTATTTGAATCTACATAAACATTCCATACTGAATTATTCCAAAGAATTATAATTCTTTTATTCATAGATTCCATGCTAAAATTTAGAAATTATATATATTGATAAAATTTCCCCAAATAACTAGTTTTTGTCTAATTTTAAAAAAAGGAAAATGACTAGTAGACAATGACTTGTCCTATGTAGGTTTCCCCTCCAAGAACTAAACAATTGTCCTTTGCATACAACTTTGTAGAAAAAAATAGTGTTTATTTCAATTTCATGGTGAACATTTCTATTATATTTGTCCATCTTTAAGATTTATGATAATTTTCCTCAGATATTCTTAGAGGTGGTTTCACCATCTCATGTGTGACTGTCCCTGAGACCTCTGCAATTTACCGTGACACCATTTGTCCTGGTTGGAGATTAAATTCTAGTCCAACAGGCTGTTTTCTTTAATATCCTTATCTTTAAGGACTTCCAGTCCTTCTTATTAATGCTTATTTTCTACTTTTTAATATGAAGACCATTTTTCTTCATATAAGAAGTAGAATAAAACTATGAGACAGGTGGTCTCATTTTTTCTTTGACGTTTATTAGTATGATTCACTGTAAGCAATGAATCAACACTTTCTTTGTTGTGCATCCAAACATATATAAACCATGAATTCCACAAAACTGTTTTGTTGAGTTAGAGGGTACCAGTTCATTTGAAATCAAAAGAAAATGCCAGAGTGTTTTCTGAAACATTATACTATTTTTATAAAATTATGGGCTATGTGTTACTCTACATTAGAGAGTATTTTATTAAAAACTATTAATAATAAAATCAGCACATCATCAAATTAACAATTTTTATGAGTACCCTTAATTTGGTTAACATTCAGATTATTCTTTCTATGACCGTATGATTATGAGAAATAAAAACAGAATAAAAATACTCATGGGAATTAGAAAACTGGTTCAAATTAACCTATTATAGTTTTGTTTTTACAAGTGTTTTCACCATTTGAAGAAATATGTTGCTTATTTTGTGCAAACTCAAACCAATATTAATCTCAAAATGAAAAAGTACCCTCTCTTAGGAGTACCAGTGTAAACAAAGTATGGCAAACTGAAGGTTTCCTAATTATTTGACTTGAACTGCCCAGTAATATTTATAACAGTAATTGTAATAAAGCCGACATACATGGCATGCTTACCATTTGTCAGGCACTATGCTAAGTACTTTACATATGTTGTGTTTCCTTTAATTCTCTTAACACTCGATGAGTACATGTTACCCCCTTTTAAATACAGCAGAAAACTTGGGTCTGAGATATTAAATCTTGTGCCTTGCAGGATAAACGTTTGAACAACAGTCAGGCTTAGCAGTGACTGAATTTAAATCAAGAAATTTAAATTCAGCCCTTCAGTACACACATTTTTCTGTGGATAAAGAGATAAGAGAAGCAGAGAAGAAAGATATACCCCTGAAACATGCTTATACCAAAAAAGAGAAGTGAGGGGGAAGAAGGTGGAGGAAACCTCTGAAGGTTTAGATAAAGAAAAGAGATATCCCTTAGAGTTATGTAAAGCTGAAAGTTTAAATGTAAGTTGAGAAAACATTTCTGTTCTTTTTACTAACATTATCTGATTATCAAGAAAGGAGAGCCAGGAGAAATTTGGAAAGAGGAATTTGAAGCCATATTCTTTGAAAGGGTTTATAAATTAGAAACAAAATAATAACAACAGTGATGAAAATGGTTGACAGGAAAGGGTTAGGCGAAACAAAAGATAGGAACTTGACCGTACACAGACGGTTCTGAATTGCTAGGCATATAGGCTATGTTAGATACAGGACGAAATAATGAGGGAACTCCTCTTGGGATGGGGATGCATGGGGTGTATTTAACTGGGAGCTTAAAACCTATCAAAACTGTATACATACATTGTAGAAAAAAAGTTGAAATCATGAAATCCATTTAACCTCATTTTGACATATAGTCATATGTTGTATCCACACCCTCCAACAAAAGTACACACACATGCACACATGCACACATGCACACACACACACACGTGAGCACTTCCAGATCTGCATTTCCTCTCTCTGTAATGGCACCACTATGTTCCCCATTGCCTCACATACAAACCTAGGAGTCATTTCATATCCTTCCTTTCCTTTTCTGCCAATGTCTAAGCCATCAGTAAGCCCTTTCAGTTCAACCTTCTCAAACTCTCTGTCCCCCTGCTCCTGAACAGCTGCAATAGCCTCAGTGAGACTCATCCCACCCATCATCTCACCACACCTACAAACTACCAGGGCAGCCTCAGCACTCCCTCCAAGGTGATACTTCTAAAGCAAACATGCCCAGTTGTACAAACTAATAATATGATTTCTATATCCATAGCTCTTCTAGAACTATTTCTCACCCACTGGTGCAATCCTTTGAAATGCAAGGCTTTTCATGATCGGCCACCATTTCCATCTGTCCCAACTCCAGTGCATACCACCCCCACCCCCACACCCCAGGTTGTACTTTACAATTCCAGCAAAATTGAGTTAACTTTAGTTGCTTAAGCACACTGTGCTGTCTCTTACCTTCATTTACACTTGCTGTTCCATTTGCCTACAATATTCCTTCTAACTTCTGCATGGAGTTGTCTACCTGGAAACCTTCTGAAAGTTATAATCACCTGTTCTCCTTACAACTTTGACCCCATGGCAGGCTTATATGTTTTTCCTCTGTTGCTGTCTCCAAGAGCTCTGGACATATCTTTGCTCTTGCTGTCATCATAGTGGGCTATCATTTGTTTTCTTATGGGTCTCCTTTTCTTACTTATACCTTAATCTCCTTGAAAGTAGGACTAAGTCTTTAAATTTTATAATTCCTGTGTCTAGCAGAGTATCTAGGTCACAATAATAGTTTTATAAACACAAATATATAAATACTAGATGAATTAAAGTCATTTACTTTTCAATTAAAATTTCTTTCCTCTAGCGATGGCCTCTAGCTATGGCACTAAGTACTGGATACTTTTGTGTGTGTGCATATATTAGGGAATATTAGAATGTTTCTTATTTCAAATTTATTTGAAAATAATTGAAGAGGAAATGATTGAATTTATTTTTACCCATCACCTGAAATAAAACATGCTTTGCAAGGTACATTTTTATCCGTCCCCTGACAATCACATAAAAGGCTCTAAAGAAGTACAAACAGAATCTGTACTCAGTGTTGATGCTGTGGGGAAATGAAAGTAGGAGGCAGCTCTGAAAGGGTGATTTCTTCATAGCACAGACACTTTTCCTAAAGTGAAAGTATCTGGGGCAGAAGAGCATCCATCTCTGCTGTAGTAGGGGAGGAGGGGTCCCAGGTACACCACCTGTCCTAACGTTTTTAAAATGGCTATAAAACAGAGGAAAATGTGTTTCAATATTTATAAACAAATCAGTATAAGTTGATCTGTTAAATAAGCTTATCACCATGTGAATAGTATGAGAATATATATCCTAAAGTAGTTTTATTCTAAGCAAAGTAATTTTTTTTTTTTGCAATAGGAAAGAAGTGCCAGCCAAGAGTTTACAGAAACTGAAACAATCATGAAGAGATTTACTCAATTTAACAACTGCTCAATTGAGCAACTGCTGAGTACACACTTACTAAACACTCCATTCTTTAAAAAGTACAGTACATAACATATCTATACTCAGGGTGCTTATTTTGCAACATGTGGTATAGATGTTAACATCACAGAAAATTATAGAAGTGTGACAGTAAATACATAAAATAAACGAGAAGGGGATATGAAGGCAGAAGAGTTTGATTTCTTTTTGCATGTTATGTTAAAGGTTTGGTCTATTTGATGTTCCCTTGTCACCATGACTGTGTTTTGTGCCTGACACTAGAAGCACTGGAATTCTTGGTGGCCTAAGAGTGAAGATGAGTAGAGTTAGAATGCTGCCCTTTGCAGGGGAGCAGGGACCTCCCTTCTTCTGCCTGGAGAAATCTAACCTTAGGTTTCTTTTTATTTTACTGCAGCTGGTTGAGCTGGTTGAGCTGACTGGGGTGGGGAGTAGGAGAGAGAGGGATGTTATGGTGGGAGGGGTCTGTGAAGGAGAGGGGAAAAAGAAATCCCTAAAGGCAGAAGATGAATGGTTCTTCAAAATACATTGTTATTGAAATGTTTGTATGGAATTTTTCCTATTCCTAGTCTTCTAAAAGAAAGCACAGCACCTGAAAAGAATATGAGTTTAGAATTTAAAACATGTACCCATGTGAGCAATGCCTTTAAGGATATTTGTGTTACCGAGCTATACATCATAACAGTCATCTGTGAACAGAATAACAAATGGGGTTTCCTACAGCAAGTTTCGAAGAGATTTATAGAAATGCAAGGGGCTTCTCTTTAAGAAAATGGGTACAGTGTAACTTAGCCTACACATCATTCATAATCTAAGAACTTAAAAGCTTTGAAAGAATATTTGTCTGAGGGAGTTTAAATCTCAAAACTAAAATCTTAATTATTAATTGAATTTGCATTTTGTTAGTAAGATGCTGTAGAAATAATCAATTTGCAATCCTTCTGTACATAATGTTCATTGATTTAGAAATGCCTCTATAATTATTTACAGATGTTTCTAATACAAAACAGCTATGACATAATAAATGTAAACATGGTTGTTTTGGATCTAAATGTTGGATGTCAGAAAGATAATTATTTATGAATCATTTCACCTAGGGCAAAATGAAGTTGTGATTTTTTTAAATCAAATATGATCAAGTGGAAAAGCTCAATTTCTCTTTATTCATGGATTTCTTGCCTCATTATACCTTAACTAAATGTAGTATGAATTAATTTACCATTTTTTCACGAAATCTAGTGGCACTGCCAGTTGATGTACTAAGTGGGAACAGTAGTTATTAACAATACACTTGAAAAATAAGGTACTATGAATATATCAAAACAGTCACTGGAGAAGCACCGAAGCCAGCACTGTAGGAATCGATTGATCACCCCAACTTTTGTGGAATCAGATTTGTGACCCCAGCACCAGGACACTGCAGTCATCTCTCAACTGCCCACTCAAAGGAGAGAACTGGAATGCATGTGGAGATTTTTTATTTCTAAGAAAAGTCTGATAGTGGATCCTAGAGTCACCACAATTCATCTGTGCTTCTCCATTTCCATCCAAATCTAAAAAGGCATCCATTTTATAATAGCATATCCTTAAACATGTACCTGTGTGGCGAAAACTTACAGTGAGCTTCCCCATTGTCTTCCTCCAAGCAGGCAGCTTTATACCAGAAGTCCCATGGAATGTGTGAAATGTCTCCACAGAAACACATCCCCACAAATTTGACAGACAGGAAGAGACTAATGTGAAACCTTCTATTTAATTCTGGTATCAGAATTAGCTGGTTATTCACCCAGTGTTTATCCTTTCATTCTGGGCACACAATGAAACTGTATTCCCCAGCTGCCCTTGCTTTTACAGTAAGTGTAATCATGTGACTGAGTTTTGGCCAATGAATACGGACAGACATGGTTTATACCCTTTAAAACTTTCCTATTGTCTATTCTCTGTGTTCTCACATCTGCCAGCTAGATGTTTATAGCTAGTACTGTTTTGGAGTCACATGTTAACTTCTATTAAAAAAAAATGTCATAGAGTACCTGGAGTTTAATCTACCTGACAGATAAGGAATATGAGGAAACCAGGGCTCATTATACCCAACTGTCCTGCTCAATTAAACAAGAAATTTCCAGTTTTGTATCTCAATGAATTCCACTACCCTAAAATTAATCCCATTTTGCAACTAGGGAAAAATAACAAGGTCACAGATGCAACTTGCAACTTTGCTCATGATCAGTGTTAATGGCTCCTTTGGCTTATGAGGATGTTCAAGAGCACATGCTTTTCTTCTTGTGTACCTCCTTTGAGATTTGATGCTATTCATTCATGCAACAAATATTTTTGAATACCCATTATATACTAAGTCCTATTCTAGGTCTTTGAGATGCACGATGAAAACATATAGCCAAAGAATTCTGCCTCATAAAGTAAACTTCTGGACTATAAATACCTGGTGTAGAAAGAAGAATTTATTAATTACAACACAACTCATTAAGCAAACATTTTAAGCTCCTGGCAGTCTTGCTTTTCAGCAGCACGTTCGGGGATGACCTATGATGTTTGAGGTAAACACTAGTAGGTGTGATAATATAAAATGCCAAGTCCTATCCTCAAGGACCATGCAATCTCTATGGATCAAAAAGTCATAAGTACAAACAATTTGTGTCAGAATCTTTATGTACCACCTTAGATCTCTTTAGCATGGCCTCTTTCTGGGGCCTTTATCCACCTTTGGTTGTCAATTACCATGAGACTGGCCAACTTTGAATGGGCTCAGACCAAGGTCTTATGGACAAAACCTGACAGTGCTTGGCATTCTGTCCTCACTCCTCTCCTCTCACCTCCCATCCCTGGGCTTTCCTGTCGATGCTAAGGTTTAAGCTGCAAAGAAAATGGCTCAGACACAATTGAGAAGAGAGGGGGGTTAACCTGTCATAGAACCAACTTTTGACCAATAGAAGACAGGAGCCAGCAGATAATTATTTCTCCCTTTTCACTCTAAACAGAGTGTCCTGAGATGCAGTCATTCATATGGACTCTGTGAGGATGATTTCTCAAGAATAACCAGTTAGTTGTACTTGATACCAAGAAGTACTCATGTCAGGAATTCACCTTCAAATTTAATTTCCTGCCCCCGCCCCTCCCCATGACTTCCTTCCTTTTCTCCTTACTTCTGATTCTTTGTGATTATACTCTCTAATTAGTTACTAGCATGTAAAATTTTGCTTCGGTCTCTTTTTTTTTCTAGCAACACTTAATTGTTACACATGGCAGAATGTGGCAGTGATTACGAGAGAGTTGTGAGTGATGTGATATGAGGATATAGAAAAAGAAGAGATTTGTTTCTAGGTGTGGTTTCCAGGCCTGTCAGGCAAGAGACAAGGAGGAGGAGGGTTTTTAGGTTTTATTTTGAAAGGCGAATTTAATCCTGACAGAGGTAGATGGAAACAGTTGGCATCCCAGGCTGAGTAATGGTGTGAACTGTGAAAGCAGTTAATCCAGGAGATATTCTTTAGGAGGAAGTAGGAGGCAACAGTGACAAATCAGGTAATTAAAGATGGTGAATACTATAGACACGTGATGCTAGAGTTGATGCACTCTCATTTCAGGTTACCATGCTTGACGACATGTCAACAGAAAGCCAGAGCCCCATGGAGGGGACAGAGAATGAGACAGAACCATGGTTGAGAAGTATGCTTCTCAAATTTTATCCTGCATACAAATTTCCTGGAAAGAATTCTGGGCCCTGTCCTATAAGATTCTGATCCAATAGGTCTGGGGAGGGGCCTCAGGTCTTCATTTCTACTAAATTTCCTGATGCTACTGATATGTCTGTTTATTGGCCACATTTTGAGTACCACTGGTTTATAAAAGGTCTGACCTTTCTACATACCAGTTCTAAACAGAGGCAGCTCAAACCTCTGCATTTGTAAATATGGAATATAACCTCTTTAGCCACCCTGTAAGTATTTTCTGAGTACATGTGCATTTTAGGTCAGTCTAGACATTTATCTGAAGCAATTTATACAGTATCTGATTTGTACACAGTTCTGTGGTTGATGCTGACAGAAAAACATTGCCAGCTAAGCCGAGATTAACTTTTCCAGTTAAATCAACACTAACCCACTTTCTACAGAGCAGATCAGCTTTCTGCTCATATAGGACAAAGACAAAGAAAGTTGTGATAAACCAGAAGGACCCAGAGGCACATGGAAGAGGATTTAGAGAAGGAAGCTCTCAAATATGGTCTTATCTTCCTGTACTTTCCCTGAATCTCTGCCACTAGGTATTATTTAGCCAAGTGAGTGATCAGTCTTTGAGTAGATTTCAAATGCAAAGAAAAGGCAGAATATAGGGTATGTGATTTTGAATTAACCCACTGATTTCACAGATTCCTGTGTCCAGTTCTGAGTGCTACACTTCAAGAGGGAATAGATGGCATAAAGCAAGCATGTGGTATGAGGTACCTTGGAGGTAACTAGGTTGCTTACCTTGAAGAGGAGATTCATTGTGCTAATGGGTGTTGGCTATGACAAATATCATTTTCTAAAAGGCTGCCATATATGATACTAGAAACAAAACAAAACAAAACAACAAAACAAAACAAGGATAATGAATGAAAGTTAGAATCAAAAAAATAGATTCATCATTATAAAATCTGTACAAAAGGAATGTGCTGCTTGGTAAGAGAGAAAGTTCTCCATTACTGGAGCTGTTCAAGGTAAGTCAAGTTAGTAGACTATTAGTTAGAAATATATTTTATAAAGGTTTATAAAATCCTTTGCCACTAATTGCAAGGTGACAGGGAAAAAGGACTTTCCTTTTTCCTAATTGTGTGTTTGCAGGAATTTCAGAAGACCTGAGTTCATAGGTGAGAATTCCATCTTGTTCATAGTACTAGAGACCCTACAGGTGAGTGATCTAAAAGTTAATAAGGGAACAAAACACTATCCTCTGGACAGGAAACTGGGTCTATGCTGAACACAGCAGGGCCCTGGTGAACACTTAAAGACTTCAGTGGGAAGTGATTACTTTGCTGCTCTCTAGGTTTCCTTGAAATTACCCAATCTTTTCCATGCTGTGTCCTGGAGTGTAAAAGGAAATTAATTGATGGTCTAACAAGTGAGAGCAGAAAAGAAAGCCTGTTTCTGTTGTGCTAAGTTTAAATTAAATAGAGTTTCATTATCTCGTAGTACCTATTGACTTATATTCAACCAGAATGTGAACTACTTAGAGAGGCTGTAATTGGTAACCTATTAGAAGAAAATCATTTATTTTGTTGCTGTTGAGAATTCTTCACCAGGTACTCTTAGGAGTGTAAATTTAGAAATGATTAATTTACTAGGGAATTCTGGTAACTGGTAAAGAAAGGTCAAAACTCACTACCCAGTCTTATTTAGTATAGAGGTTTTTTTTTTTTTTTTTTTTTTTTTTTTTTTTTTTTTTTTTTTTTTTTTTTAAATATCTCTTCCCAACTTTTCATGAGATTGCTTGAGAGTCTGTACCATAGAGGCACAGACATAATGTGTAGTAAATTGTGGGACTGATTTCCCTTTAGTTATAAAGTGTTGTATTCCTCCATTTCAGTAACTATTATTTAATTTTCTTTAAATGAACAGCCAGAATTAGAGTCTCTAAAGAAACTCATAAACAATAGGAATGACAAAAACAAGGACGCTAGAGGAAATGTTAACCTCTAATATCTGTGGCTACAGCCAATAATAAGCACAACTAACTCCTAGCCAGATAAACCTAACACTCACACTTAAGCCTATTTAACTCAGTTCATTTTAACTGATGCATCATGTCCAGCTTTCAACAAAAAATTATAAGGCACAGTGAAACAAACAAAAACACTGTCTAAAGAGATAAAGCAATCATCAGAACCAGATTCAGATACAGCAGAGATTTTGGAATTATCAGACCAGAAATTTAAAATAACTATGAATAGTATCCTAAGGGCTCTAGTGGAAAAAGTGGACAGCATGTAAGAACAGAAGAGTAATGTAAACAGAGAGATAAAAAACTCTAAGAAAGAATCAAAAGAAGATGAACACTAGGGGGTTCACATGGCAATAATACTCTCCAGGGATTAGGGGGATGGGGGGGTAAACCCACAACTGAAAGGACATGGGGAGCATTGCAGGGGGGAAGGGCATGCCTCTAAGCCTTGCTTGGGTGAGGCAAAGACATAAAGTGTAACCTTAATGCTTGTACCCTCATAATACCCTGAAATAACAAAAAAAAAAAAAAAAAAAAAAAAGAATCAAAAGGAAATGCTAAACATTGGAAACCAAAAGGAACAAAAGGAAAACAAAACAAAAGAAATCAAAAACATTAAACAGATATGAAAAACTTCTTTGAGGACCTGAATTCCATAGGTGGACTGGATACAGCTGATGACAAAACCAGTGAACCTGAAGATATGTCACTATAAACTTCTCAAGCTGGAAAACAAAGAGAAAATGAAAAACAAATGGAATAAAATGTCCAAGAACTGTGGGACAATTACTAAAGGGAATATCAGATGAAGAAAGAGAGAAAGGAACAGAAGAAATATTTGAAGTAATAATGCCTGAGAATTTTCTAAAATTAACAACAGATATCAAACCACAGATATAGGAAGCTCAGAGAACACCAAGCAAGATAAGTACACAAATAATCTATACCTGGTCATGTCTTCAGAAAATCAAACCAAGTGATAATCTTGAAAGAAGCCAGAAAAAAGAAAGTCTTACTTCTAGAGGAACTTGTCTTCAGAAACTATGCAATCAAGAAAAGAGTGAAGAGAAATATCCAAAGTGCTGAAAGAAAAATAAGCCCACCAACCCAGTAATTAGCAACATTATTCTTCAAAAGTAAAGAAAAAATAAAGACTTTCTCAGTCAAACAAAAATTGAGGAAATTTGTTACCAGTAGACCTGCCATGTTAAAAAACGTTCTTCAGAGAGGTGGAAAATGATATAGGTCAGAAACTTGAATCAACATAAAGAGAGGAAGGATGTCAGAGAAAAAATAAATGAAGGTAAAATAAAATCATTTCTTTTTCTTATTCTTGCATTAGATGATTATAGCTTCTGGATAAGTGAAATGTCATTATAGCAGTATTATAAGGGATAGGAAGACAGAATTGGGAATCATTTGTTTTGAGTACCTGCATTACACATAAAGCCAACACTGCCCGTAAGTGTTATTTGAAGGTAGACTCAGATTAGTTGTAAATGGATATTGTAAACTCTAGGGCAAACACTAGATACATTTTTAAAAAGTATACTTGGTATGCTAATAGAAGAGACAAAATGAAATCATATAAAATGCTCAATTAAAACCAGAGAAGGCAGAAAAAGAATGAAAGACCAAAAACAGCTACAAAGAACAAGAACAACAAATAGAAAACATCTGCAAATATGGTAGATATTAATCCAACTATCTCATTAACCACTTTAAGTGTGAGTGATCTAAATATTCACTTTAAAAGACAGATACACTCGTGTTGTGTTCTTACCCCATAAAATAAAAATATAAATTAAAAAAATCCCAACTGTATGTTGTCTACAAGAAAACCACTTTTAAATATTAAGACACAGATGGATTAAAAGTAAACACATGGAGGAAAATATGGTATCCTAATGCTAAAAGCCATTATGAAGAAAATATATATTTATTTTTATACTAAAAGAAGACTTGAAGAGTCAACTTTTACATTTTTGAATAACACAAAAGACTAGTGCTATAGAATACGTTAAAATCAGGTACAGTAGTGCCCCCTTATTCCTAGAGGATGTGGCCCAAGACCCTCAGTGGACGCCCGAAACCTTGGAAAGCACCACACCCGATGGCGGTCAGTAGGAACTCACTTCTGTTCAGGTCTTTCACCCACACATCTAATGCTTTTTCCAACTTAACTGAACACTTACCATGCCCTGTGGCCATAACTTTTGCAGTCTGAGGTACAACAGCAAAACTAGAACAAATTTTTTCCTTTCTCACAATTTCATGGAGAAGAGGTTCATTCTTACAGTGATCCTAACATTTTCAGCAGACAATATTTTTCCTTTCCTTATTAAGACTAGAACTTTCACCTTTTCACTTAAAGGAAGCACTTTATCACTTCTCTTTGGAATATCCGAATGGCCAATATCACTACTTTTGTGCTTTGGGGACATTATTAAGTAAAATAAAGGTGATTTAAACACAAGCACTGCAATACTGTGGCAGTGGATCTGACCACCCCTACTGCTACTAAGTGACTGAAGGGTGGGTGGTGCCTACAGCTTCAATAAGCTAGACAAAGTGATGATTCATGTTTGGGGCCATGTGGAGAGGGATGGTGTGAGATCTTATCATACTACTGAGAATGGCATGCAATTTAAATCTTATGAACTGTTCACTTCTGAAATTTTCCATTTAATATTTTCAGACAGGGGTTGACCACTAATAGCTGAAACCTTGGAAAGCAAACCTGCAGATAAAGGAGGACTATTATAATTCATTTCTTAGTGGTTCTAGGCCTCTGTCTCCCAGAGATCATCATGTCTAGGGCCCTAACTTCCTTTTCTCCAGTGGTCTTTATGATGCTCTGAGCAAACTTCTGCCTACATGGCCTACGTGTAAAGTTGCCCCTGAGTTGATCATAATGTAATAACCTATGAACTAATTGCTGAAAGTGACATGAGATTGATTTTAAATATCTTTCAAATGGTTGGATCTAATCCAAAGATAAAATTTTAAGTTGCTTATTGATTTTGTAAATCCCTTCTCCTAGAAAAGTCATGTAGATTCAGAGACAGCTTGTCAGGGGTGTGATATTAAAGATTCAAATATTGCTAGGGAGGATTTGATTAGTTGATTCCTAAGATTCCCTGAGTCCAACAGACAAAACACAAATAGAATGTGTGGAGTTACGTCTTCTCTGAAGATTCCTGCCTTTAAAGTTTTGGGTCTCTGTGTCCGTTATGTTTTTATTTTTTCCAAAACAGTATCATCAAGTTTTTGAAATAGAGGGCAGAAATATTACTGCAGTCAGAGTGACATTTTTGAAATACAAATTTTTACAGATCACCACACTCAGTTTAAATTTTTCAAAGACTTCCCGTTGCCTTCTGTGATTAAAGAAAACAACCTTAGCAAGGACTTAGAGCTCTACTTAATAGCTCTGCTGTAGGGCCGTAGCTATGTCTCCAACTTCTGATTTCACGAAGCTTCCTAGTATCTATGTTCCATCCATTCCATAATGCTTTCAGTTTTGTCTACATTATGTAATTTATCTCACCACAGTCCCTTTGCCAATGTAATTCCTTTTGCCTACAACATATTTTCCTGCCATCTTCCTCTAGATTATTGCTACTCATTCTTCATATCTGAGCTCAATTATCACTGTCTCAAAGTTTTTCCTGATCTCCTTGGTGATGTCAAATTCTTTTATTTTATACTGCTATAATGGTTGTACTTCCCCTTGATAGCACTTATCAAAATTGCACTGTCGTGTAATAGTTGTGTGATCCCTTAATTAATGTCTTTCTCTCCCATTTGAACTATAAACTCCACAAAAGCAAGGGAAGAATCTGTTTCTTTTCATGATTTATTCCCCTAGCATGGAACTAGAAATATAGCTGACATTGTTAAATAATTTTTGAAAGAATGGATGAAAGAATGGTTAATTATTTCTAAGAATAGAATCCCACTTAGAGTCTTTTTAAAATTTGTGGTTTCCTTTGTTATAAAAAAACTAGATGAATGTCATTTAGCTCTGTATTTAATCAGAGGCAACATTTCAACAAGGTCCTAATTCTTCTCTCTCTACCCCGTGGCAGTTGCATGAAATTTTAATGGGATAGATCTTCTTTACTTGAGTCTGAGGCTCTGATCTCTTTTATGTCGAAATTTCTCTGAGACAAAGGAAAGTTTGGCTTTTTTGGGAGATTGCATTTTAACTGGGAACAACCCTACTGGGATATCCTGAAAGACTGCTGACTGTTGCCTTTAAACTGCTAACTTGCAATACACATATCAATGTTCAGAATAACCCTATTTCATCATTTATTTGTCTATTTTTATTTGTTTTATTATATCTCAAATTAAAGATGACTTGGGTATTTCTTGAACTCTGAAAGGTTCTTTCTTGGAAGCAAGGCTGCAAAAGGTGTCAAAAAGGTATGCGGTACCTAGTTGGCCATGAGACCCTTGGGTAGGTGAAGAAAGATGCCCGCCTCTAAGGTATACTTTGCCCTGTTCACAATTTTTAGGAGCCTTGAATCACTTATGCTGCTTTAAGGAATGCACTCCTTTATCCCTCAAAGCTGAGTATCTTTGAGGATGACACAAGGATGAGAAAGGTTTAGTGAATTCTGTGTCCTGAAGAAACAAAGCTATTGAACTAAATAAAGTCTTGCTATTTTATGGCCTCCAGTTCTGTCCAGAATATGAATCATACCAGCAGGGAAAAACCACACCAGCCCTCATCTTTATCTATCAACAGAGTGAGGGATAGGATACTTTTAAAATTTCTGTGGACAAAGAAAATAGTGATTACTATTTTCACAGTTGACTGTGATTTGTGACATCGTAAAAAATATGTATTTGGTCTTTGTCCCCAGTTTCTGGCACAAAGCTGCTAAAATACTTAAAATTTTTTGAGTTATAGGGGTGATGGGAGCGTCTTTTGTTATAATATTTGTTCTTTGCCCCCAGTTCCTGACACAGAGCTCCTAAATCATTTGGAATTTTCAAAGTGATAGAAGCATCTTTTGTTCTAATAGGGAGACTTTTGTGAGGCCCCTAGACAGATTCAGGATGGGAGCTAGTCACCAGAAAAAAAGTCTAAACCTTGATTATACTTAGAAGCTTGATTAGAAGCTTAGAACTTTCAGTCCCACTTAGAACTTTCAGCCCCTCTCCCCCAACTGCTGGGAAGGTCAGAGAGGTTGGAAATTAAGTTAATAATTGATCATGACTGCATGATGAAACACCCCCCAAACCCCCTAAACTACAGGGTTCAGGGAGCTTTAGGTTTGGAGAACACATCCATGTACTTGGAGGGTAGTGCATCCCAGCTCCATGTGGACCTCCTGTGCTTGGGACTCTTCTGGACCTTATCGTATGGACATTTTCATCTGGTCATTTATTCGTATTCTTTATAATATCTTTTTTTATAAAAAAAGTAATAGTAAATAAAGTGTTTCCCTGAGTTCTGTGAACCATCGTAACAAATTATCAAATCTAAGGAGGGGGTCTTGAGAACCTCTGATTTATAGTTGGTTAGTCAAAAGTATAGGAGTCTCAGGAATTGTAGTTGGCATCTCAAGTCGGGGAAGTCTTGTGGGACTGAGCTCTTAACCTGTAGGGCCTGCACTAACTCTGGGTAATTTGTGTCAGAATTGAATTGAATTATAGGATACCCAGTTGGTGTCTGGAAAATTGGAGAATTGGTTGGAGTGGGATTGAAACCCCACACATTTGGTGTCAGAAGTGTAGTAAATAAAAACAGTCATAGTTTATGTTATTTTCATCTCAGAAAACTTGCATGAAGAAGACGGAGCTTAAGCAATAATAAAGAATAATAACACAAATTTCATCATCTACTCGAAGACCAGAGATGGTATAGGAAAAAGATGTTCACCTTTTCTCCTCCACATGCATTTTTGTAAATTCTATAGAAAATTTTGTAAATTAATAATAGCATAAAATTGTACATAATTATAATAATTACATAATTTATAATTAGTGGGGAAAATTTATCAAAATTTTGGGGAAAATTGATGTGAGTAATTAGTTAGAGTGTTTAATCTAAAAAATAAATATTTAAAACAAGCTTTTCTCAGAACAAGGCTTAGAACTATGATTTTGATAAGTCATTTTATTTGGATAGAGAAACAAATGATACCCAGTTTTATGAAGGTTTCTGTTGTTGTTCACTCTAGGACTGCAATAAGTGCTCCTTTGAAATTTATTTGAATTTACATGGAATGAATATGTGTGAATTAATTAAAATAAAACTTATCTTTTACAAGAGCAGTCAATAAGAAAGACAAGATATTTATAGATCCTAGGGAAGAAGTGACAGAAAAGATAGTCCCAGTATGTTTGGTAGGTTTCTGTATGTTTTAGACTTAGATATTTCAAGTATTGTTTTTCATCAGCAAATCAATCCTTAATCTAGTTCTCATTTACTTCTTTTATTGCTATACAGCTTTCTTATGTTATGATCAAATCGCTAAAAACGAAAAGAGAGGCACCAAATCTTTTTAATGGATTTTTTACTATAAGTTTATAGGTGAGTTAAATACTATAAAATAAAGAAAATACAAACTAATACAGTGGTTGCAGTGTACCTGGAAGTCTACCTCTTTTTTAATTGCAGTATTTACTTACTCATATAAAAGATATTAATTCAGAGTTAACGAACACTCTTCACTCAAACAAAATCTGTCAAAGGTCTCTAAATTTTTTGTAATTATACAAGTTTTCACTTTACTAAGTTGATTCAGATTTGTTACATTGTTGAAATTAATGTGACAATTTTTGTCTTTTATTATCTTCCATTATTTATACTATACGTTGTACAAAGCCTTTAAAATAAATGTTTAATGTAAGTATAAAAATTGCATATATGTTAAGAAGTGGGTCAGAGTGGCATAATGGGTAGACTGTGGTGGACACTGTGATGTGATGCCCAGGTTCTTTCTTAATGAATATTTGTCCCAGCCGCTGAGAGTGCTATTCGCAAATAGCTTTCGGATGTATCAGCCACTTCGGGAATTGACTCAACTCAAAAGAGCTACATCCACCATTCCTTTCTGGGGCTGTCCACATCAAATGACTGATTGATGTGAGAGTACAAAATCCTGGCTATCTTGATTCACTTTGCACTAGTCTAGCTCCAAAGCTCCCTACAAGGTCTGCCAAGACTGTGTGGGCCTGGATCCCAGCTTAATTTCCCCCTCTTCCCAATCTTTGTGTCTTCCCTTGACTTCCCACAGGCATTATTAAATTAGTCCTACATGGTAAATTTTGTCTCTGAGTCAACATCCTACATCCTAATAATAAACATCTTCCGTGCTAAACATCTGACATCCTAAATTCTATCTCTGAGTCAACTTATTCTAAAAGTTATATTTAAAAAAAACATTGTAGTTAATATTGTTTTGTAGTTATATAGTCGATATTTATGTCTACACATATACTTTACCTTTATACTTGCTCTTTGTTCTTTCCGTATCCCCACATTTGATCTGACATTATTATTATTAGCCTGAAGAACACCTTTAAGTATATCTTTTAGTGAACATGTGCCAGAGATCAATTTTTTTCAGAAATTATTATTTTTTGTTTGAATATGCCTTTACTACAGCTTCATTTTGGGTGAATGTTTTCATGGGATATAGAGTTCTTGCTTAGTGATTTTATCCTTTCAACAATCCATGGTCTTCTGACTGACATCTTTTCATTGAGAAGCCAGCTGTCAAACTAGTTGTCAATCCTTTGCATATAGTGTGGATTTCGCCTTAGTTTTTTAAGCAGTTTTATTACAAAATAACACTCATTGTTGTTTCTGGGGTTATGAATGGTGTCTTGAATCTACAGCTTAATTTCCTCCACTAGCTTCAGCAATTATCTGCCATTATCTCTTTAAATACTATTTCTCCCCACTTCTATTATATCTCTCTCTTTTCCTTTTAGGACTCCTGATACACACACGCATACATATATATATATATATATGACTTTCTATTCCTTTTATTTTTTATCCTTTCTTTGCTTGTCTTTCTCTCTCTCTCTCTTTCTTTCTCTGCTTCATTCTCTGTATTTTCTTTTGAGTATTCCCATTCACTAATTTCCTCCTCCACTGTGTCTAATCAGCTATCAAACCCATCCATTTAGCTCATAATTATTGCTGTTATAATTTTTTTCAGTTCTAGGATTCTTTTGGGTTTTTTAAAAATATATTTTCCATATTTCTTTTAAAATTCCTTGTTTTGTCTTTTTATTTTTTGAACATATCTAGCATAGTTATTTTAACATTAATTTCATCATTTACTTACCTGATGAGTCTGTTTCTATTGTCTTTTTTCTCTATAAGTTTATTGTCATATTATCTTGTCTTCTTTTGTGTCAGATAATTTATGATTACTTGCCAAAAATTTTATATAAAAATTTGAGGATTTTATTTCAGGTTCATCATGATGACTTTTTAAAAAATAGGACAAATGTTTGCTTTGTGCAGACAGGTGGAGTCACTATTAGTCTAATTCAATTCCAGAGCCTGAGTTGATTACCTCAATCTTGTTCCCCTTGAGTGCCTATTTGCTTTTGTTTATCCTTAATTCTAGAGTTTATTACTTTAGTATCCGAACCCCAAACCTGGGAAATTTATTCAGATCTTTACTTCTTCATAATTCTGGAACCCTATTTCTGTTATCTTAATCCCAGAAGACTGTTAAAACCCTGACCTAATCTAGAATAGGAAGATGCTCCTACAGGAAAAGCATCACCCAATCCTGGACTTAACCTTCTCAGTTTTCTTCTTATAGATCATGTTCCCTAAGTTTCATTGCCTTGTTAGCTCTTTGATCCTAATGTCAAGCATATTTTTTAAAAAATATTTTATTCAGCTTTTCTAGTTGCTTTCAGTAATAGATTGGTCTGAATTACCCAAACTGCCATTATGAGACACAAAAGTCTGATAATAACATTTTTTTAAGAGATAGGGTCTCACTGTGTTCCCCAGGCTCGTTTTGAACTCCTGAACTCCTGAGCTCAAGGGATCCTCCCTTCTCAGCTTCCCTAGTGGCTGGACTATAGGCATGCATCACTGCACCAGGTGCCACAGTAATAACCATTTCTTAGATAACCTTTCAAATATTTTCCAAAATGCACTTAAAAACTCTACCATATTCATTTGCTTTTGCATTAATTTCCCTTTATTTTTATCCATACAACTGTCTTTACTCCTAAGATGCTTAGGCACTACTAATGACATAGGAGAATATAGATCACTTCCTGGCACATCAGCTGCTATACTTTAATTAGATGGAAAACATTCCTAACTCAAACCTTTCCTTCTTTTTATAAGTAATGGTGAAGACTTGAAAGGACATAAAAGCCATTTCTGATCCAATGTAAATCATAAAAAAAACCCAAAATAATTAGTCATATGATTAATACCCACTCTCAAACCTAGGTGAGAATGAGACATTACTTTATTTAGATGCTATTCGTGAATTATACACAGTCTATTTACATAGCCACGTGTCTTAGGTTGTGGTTCCCAAAATTAGGTCCCCTCGATGAGTTATAATACGTAAGTAAAATTGAAAAGTGTCTTGAGGAAAAAACAGTTAAGTAACTGGGGAACTAGGAGAGAGAAGAAAAATGTGAAATCCAACAAAATCTCATAGAAGGTAGGAGGGTAATTCTGTCTTGGTCTTCCAGAGAATTCAGAAGAGAGTAGAGGTCACATGTGAATTATTCCTATCAAAGTGGAACTTACGAGACCCAAAGGGGACATAGGGTAGTAGCTTGTGGGAGAGAGAACACAATGGGTTTGAGAAGAAGATACAGGAAGGGAGATCAGAATACACTCCAAATATACATTTCCTGTTTTACTATGTTACTAAAGCCTTGATAATGACTCTGAAGTGCCATTGAAAACAAGTTTGTAACTACCTGTATTAATGTATCAGATGTAGGCTGCAGACCACTGGTTCTCAAAGTTTAACTGAAACTTACCTGGCGCCTCACTCTTCTGAGCATTTTCCCTCTGATTTTTTTTTTTTTTAAACATTCCAATTTGTTGATCTTCCAATAAGCTACATTTCTTTTCCAGATTATTTTCTTAGTAAACATAGACAACTAAACACTGCATTGTCTTCTCAAAGCCAAGTTATGTAGTGCTGTGGTAGCAATGATAGTATATGGTTCCTAAATTTATGTAGTTTTTAGATAAAACCAGAATGGGGTGGCAGGAACACTTGCACAGATATCTGTAAATAAATTCAAAGGCCACTGAAGTAATGTTTAACTTTTCCCTATTCAATAGAAACAATTAAATATGGGTTTCTGATTAACACATCAGTTTAATCAATTAATTAATAGACAGAAACCTGCCAGATTTGTGTAACTTTGCCAGGAGTTGTAGTTTATGTAGAAAACTTTATGTTTCTATTGATGCATGTTTAGTTGCATAAGCGTTGAGGAGCAATAAATATTACATATCTCTACCCTCCAAATTCCAAACAAAATGTTAAAACTCGATGAAATAATCAGATTTATCAGCTTTATTCCTGCTAAGGCTGGCCTGGAGAATCTGGCTTAGATGTGGAGAAACAATCTGCCTTCTGATGCCCCCGTACCCCCCACACCCCCCCCCCCCCATCTAGTCTCAGGGATAACCCACTTGAGGGACTCAGGGAGAATTTGTGTCTGCAGAGGCCACACACACTCAGAGAATCCCTGCCTCACGCACAGCACATCCTGGTAGCCGGGTAGAGTGAGAAGGCCTACAGAAGTGTCTTTTGAAGGCACACTTGGAACAGAGAACTAACTACACTGCTGTCAGGAAAGAAAGAGAGCTCTCAGGGTAGAGCAGAGCAGGTTCATTTCCTTCTCCCAATCCCATGAGTCAGGTAAGCTACCTGGGCGGGGAGCACGTTGGGGGCAGTTAAGAAAAACCATGGATGTTGACTTTCCATTTCTAAATGAGTCTCTTTCCTGCTTCATGGGTCAAGATGGGAATATTAGAGAGTTAAGAATAATATTCCCTTCACTAAGTGTAGTCACTGCAACCAGCTTCCTCCTAAAAGCTTGGGCTCTCCTGAAAGAAAGCATTCTTGCAGTCTCCAGAAAGAGCATTTCTGAGGACAGGCCTGAGAGGAATTTCCTTGAGTTCAGAGGTCCTGTCTTACATAATGTGTGTTGCTCATAGTGCTTTGGGTAAAGTGGAGAATAAAGAAGCAATTGTAAATTTTGTTTTGTTTTGCTTTATTCAATCTCACTCAGAGTCACAAGAATTAAATTTAAATCACTATAGATTTAAGTGCAGTAGAAAAGAAGGGGATCAGAAAAGCACCCTAGTTTCCGACCTCAAATGTAAACAGTGCAGAAAGGTACCCTGAGATGCCTACTGGTGGCACTACGGAATTACACAACGCCAAAGCAAGCTAGCCATAGGTGAATATGCCCCTGAAAACTCAAGTTGGCAATTTCCTTTGGTGGGATAATATGTAGGTAAAATTTGAAATGAAAGCTCTACTTGAACCACTTGTAAGCAAAACACCTGTGCAGTTAATTTTAAAGTACCATATATTATTTTGTGGGCAAAATTAAATGTCTCACACACATGCATGTGCCCACATACTTACACTCTCTAGGAACACACACAAATGTATACATTCCTACACTTTGCAACTATTTATAAAACTCACAAATGTCATGTTAGCTTAAAGAAAAAACAGGGACAATTTTAAGAGCATATTTATAAAATATATAAATAGAGGAGATGTCATGCTGTGATTTTATGTAAGTGTGTTTTATTGCAAATAATACTGCTAAGATAAAAATACCCATCCATGTACACATAAATGAAGTTTACTCTGTTTTAGGAAATACACAAACATGAAACAAACTGAAATACTTGTTTTTTCCTACTATGAGTAATCAAACGGTTAGTTTTTCATCTGATTTTTCTGCACTTTAAACTGATATTGCAACTTCACAGAATCCTTATTCTTAGCTTACTCTTTGATTTTAATAAGGTCATGGATAGACTTACGCATTGAGGTATGGTGCCTTTGTGAACAAATCTCTGTGCTTCAGCATTTATTTCATTTCTTTGTTTTAATCCTAGCATTCTTAGCAAGCAAAATAATCACTGTTGAAAATCCAATAGCAATATAAGTAAAGACCACAAACCTTTTAGACACTAACGACATTAGAAAACCATTCAAAAACATTTTCATCAGTGCAGAGCTAATACACAGTCCCCTGAAAATATATTTTACCCTCTGCATATTCTGTTCTTCTAGTGACAACTCTAACTAGGAAAATAAGACTCATTTTTTCCTTTTTTTTTTTTTGGCTAGGCCATGGGCAACATTTACCATCAAAACACTTCTGTGTTCTCTATTTTTGCTCAGGAAAGAAAGAGAAAAAAATACACTGCAAAGATTGGATATGTTTTTAATTTATGAATATCCGTGCCATGGACATAAACGACACAAGATGGGACGAAATTTTTTGTAAATGGCTACACCAACAGAAAAACACCTTGGATGAAATGAATATTTAACCTCTAACTGATTTTTAAAAAGTAAAGTCACTGCCATTGTGCTGAAGGGTCACAATCGTCAATCTGCTTAAGTTAACAATGCCAGGAGTGTCAAATAGAGCTGTGGGCATCTGACTCTGATGGCTGCCATTCCACTGCCTTCCAGCAAGCCTCCGATAAGGTCAATGCCCCATCCGACAGTGCTTTTTTTTGTCATTTCTGACTATATTCTTCATCTTTTTTTCCTCTTGCTCCCAATTTGATTGGAAAATACCATTTCCTTTCTCCCCCTTTTATGCTTTCTTACCAAATTCTATTTCATTTTATATTATAACCACATATTTCATATAAAAAACAAGCAAAAAAGCGTCGGAAGATAGTATAAAGAAAGCAGTTAGTTTAGAAATATTTCTTAATACAAGTAACATCTTACAATGTAAAGTTTAGACTTTACTTTTATTGCATTATTAAAAAGATGTTGATCAAGGACCTGAATTAAATTATAATGAAGACACAAAAGGGCAGCATTTCTATTTCTTAAAATGTTCATTAACAAAATGAAGGGTATTTCATCATGAAAAATTTGTGATGCTTTATTTTAAGCTAGTACAGTAGCAACAGTTATGTAGCATGGCATAATAATGAGGAAATTATCAATAAAAATAATAAATAGGAGAATACTGTTGGAGGGTGTTAGTGGCTGAATTGTGTCCCCCTCAGAAATATTTGTATGTTGAAGCCCTAACCCCCAGTACTTTAAAATGTGACCACATTTCGAGATAGGGACTTTAAGGAGGTAATCAGGTTAAAATGGGTTCCTTAGGGTGGGTCTTAATCCAATATAGTTGGATTGTCTTGTGAGAAGACATTAGGACACAGACAACAGAGACAGAAGGATGGCCACGTGAGGACACAGTGGCCACCTGCAAGGCAAAAAGAGAGGCCTCAGAAGAAACCAAACCTACCGACACCTTGAACTCAGACTTCCAACCTCCAGAATTGTGAGAAAATAAATTTCTTTTGTTTAGGCCATCTGGTCTGCGGTGTTTCGTTATGGCAGTGCTAGCAAACACGTAGGGAAGGTAACGGTGAAAGTTGTCAACGGAAGGTGAAGGTCTGGAAAGGACATAGAGCTGGCTTCATTTTTTTTCCTTTAGGCATTCAGGACTTGATAAAGTAAACCTTGCTCTTTAAAATATCAACATGTCGTTCAAAGTCTCCACTGAAAAGGTTACTTATTGTTTTTCATTTCTGCCCAGTAATTTTTACTCTCTTTAGAAAATAAGCCTTTTAGCAGTCTAGTATTTGCATTTGACCATCGAAATAGAATTTCAAGAGTGTTAACTAAAAAAAAGAAAAATAGAAAAGAGTTTACTCAGTACAAAATGAGCTAAAAAAAAAAATAATGTTGGGGGAGCAGGGTGGAGGGTGAGAAAAGTGTGTGGGGAGCAAGTTGAGTCAGCTCTGTGTTCCTGTCTAGAGGGGTCAGGTTCATCAGGACCAGGATGTGTAGTGAGGGCCCCTAGTGATTCACAGAGGTCAGGGGATGGCTGAGGACCAGGTGGTGACTCACAGGCTACATCTTGCTGATTAGCACTTT